>QAOC01053878.1:0-20041 GCA_003255005.1 Begonia fuchsioides | reverse complement strand
TAATCATATAAATACAACAAAATTTCCTGTGGGATAAATTTTATCATATATATAAGATTAATTACAATAAATGTCATAATGTGATTTTTCATACTTAATATATAATTTTATCAAACTAAAATGTTGTGGCTAATTTTCAATTAGACAAAATTATATTAATCACTTGACATTTAATTACTTAATTTTATGTTATTAGATAACATTTATTCAATTTGCATTCTTAATTTTAAATGTATGCAAAATAAACCATAAATTTAAATTATCATGTCTCTTAAATAGAAACACAATTATTTGTATATTTAAAACTTTGTTTTAAATCATATTAGTTTTGATAAAATAAACTTTATATCTATAATATTATTATATTGATAAAATAAAACAGTATTTGATTGAGTGACAATCCACCAAACTTTATTCATTTGAGGTCCTAGGTTCGAATACCAACTGTTGTAAATTTTATTTTATGTCATAACAATATTATAACATTAATCAAATCATAAATCAAATGAATTGAATGAAAATTTCTTTGGAAACCCAAAGAATAGATTCCGGGTTCAAATAAAAATAAAATAAACTTCAAGAATGAAAGATTTTTCAAAGAAAAAACTTTAACGTTTTATTCATCGAGACAGAGGCGAAAAATGGCTCTGATACCAAATGTTAGATTAAATAATTAATCGATCTAACATGCTTACTAAAAAACAAAATAAAGCATTTAGATCAAGTGCGGAAAAAAATCGAGTTACCTCCGGTCATTGATGATTAAACCGAGATTGCCGCTTTCTCTCTTGAAGATCTCTACTAATCCTTTCTATCTCTCAATGATGGTGTATTTCTCAATGAGATAGGTGGAAATAGATTAATCCTCAAACAACAAATTCTCCTCCTATTTATAGGCTCTTCCATCAAGAGACTATGAATATGAAGATGTGCATAATAATGAGTGACTTTATGTCCATTCATGAACAAACTAAATGTCATCTTAATGTACATAATTTAATTGATGATTTCATAAACCTTTCATGTACAAGACCATAATTGAGTTAGCAATTTGAATTCCAAAGGGTGCAAATATTGATGAATGTGCACAAACAAATGTGCACCAATAAATTACTAATATTTAATAAATTGCTAACATTAATTTCAAATTTATGAGGAGCCAGAGGTGGGTTGAAGTCGGAAACTTGAGAGAAATGATGGATCGGCGAGTGATCAGAAAATTCGCTGGATTCAGTACGATTGAATGTTATTAAGCTGTACATGAAGTGTTGCATGAGATGATTCGAAAAATCAAATTGGCGGGTTATGTTGTGGGCACTGAGATGGCTCTATTCGATCTCGAAGAAGAAGAGAAGGAGCAATCTGTAACGTATCATAGTGAGAAGCTTGCTTTGGCATTTGGAATTTTAAACTCTCCTTCAAATTCAAAGCTAAGAATTGCGAAAAATCTGCGGATTTGTCAGGACTGCCATGAGCTTTTCAAGTTCGCTTCGTTGGTTTATAGAAAAGAAATCACAGTCCGAGTTCGAAAACGCTTCCACCACTTTTCAGGCGGCATCTGCTCCTGTCGAGATTACTAGTGCTGTGATCCGAGTATGTTAAAACTCTTCGTCCAAGAGCTTAAGCTTTCTCCTATGGCATATTTCCATCAGTCATCTGGAAGTTTTGGCATGATCTTCAACACGAACGAGGCTAGAACATTCTGCAACTTTAAGCAGCCAAAGTAAAGCTGATTTGCCTTAACTGAAATTCATATTTTAAAAATTGAGTTACTGGTAGATTCTGCATCCCATGCTACTCCTAACACTTGCTTTGCTGCATCATAGCTATCATCTAGAAAATGCATGTCTACAGAATCATCCAGACTGGCCAGGTTGTGCCTGGATTTTCATTTTTGTAATCTGTTTGGTAGATTCAATGAATCCCAGGTGCACAAAAAAACTGGTTCTGATCAACATTTCAATTACAGGCTGTGACAGAAAAAGGGATGGTCCTTCTTCATAAATCATTTTTGTAGTAACTCACTGAATGATCATGTTGTCCGAATGAAATCTCCAAGCGGACCTTCTTTCTGGTCCCTCTTTTTCTGCAACCATCCCTCTTACGTGTGTGTTAATGGGTTGGATCGATGACGGTCTATTTGTTTGACGTTGAATTGTGTTCCATTCCATGCATGATGTTTCAGTTCTTCATTTTATTGGTTAAATATAGATATAGGATTGGAATTCTAAGCTCAATCTATTCATTTCCCTCTTAGATATCTGAGTTTTTCAAAGAACATAACACCACGAATCATTTCACCGAACTCCCTCCATCTTGCATCATTCTATTTGTTGATTTTGTTTCGCTATCAGCCTGTATTCTTAATTACAGGAATTAAATGCATCCATGCAATGCGAAGGCTGCTTATCTCAGGTCACCCAGTCCCTACTCTCCGACCTCCACAACTGCACATGGAGATATTATTCAAAGCTCTCTAACTGATTGCAGATTATGGGAGTGGAAGATGGCAGATTTTAGATAAACTAAGCACTTCAATCAGGATCTTTCAATAGTATCGTTTTCGATGAAATCTTATCATGGTATAAATATGATTTAATCGCAATAGGTAAATGCATATTTGAAACTGCATATTGTCGGTTGTACAAGCTGAATAAGGCACTTGTCATTGGTAATTATTGCAGGGTATCTCTAGATTTGACCCAATGACTTTGAGAGATGGGTAATTCTTCGCATGCACAACACCCTTTTGATGAAGAATAAGTTGATGCAGACCAGTGTAAACATTTCAATCCACTTCTACTTAGAAACAATACAGTGAGTACTTCTTGTTTTTTTTCTGACATTTTTTGGGCGTGGCTGCGTTTTATCCCATCGATTTCGAGCACTGTTCTTTCTGCTTTAAGTTATCATAAAAGGAGAACGTAATATGTAGTAGAAATCTACAATTATCCGTCTCTTGGGTAATGAACTGCAGAATCATGCACTGATCATTACTAACTATTCAATAGCATAAGATTACAACATATTGTCTGATTTGGCTGTCTGATTTTGGGTGAAATCGGATAAGAATTTCAGATCTTTGCTTTCTGTTCGATGTCCACCCAAGTACTTTGTTCTCTTTTTCTGCAAAACTCATTACATGTTTCTAATTTCTTTGTACATTGTTTGACTGCGATAAACTGCCACCTGTGCGGGTGTTCGGATTGGCCTGTTGGCTATATAACGCAGCCATCTTGTTGTACAGATCCATATTCATCGACTGAAGGTAGGCGCAGAAGGGATCTGGAAGATGAACCGAAGGATTGGATCCTGAATCCAGCTTCGGTAGAGGCTGAACCATCGGGTGCATCATAAACGGAGGTTGAACGAACGCTTGAGGGCCAGGATGAACGAGCTGAGTCATCGGCTGAGGAGTGGTTCGAGCCATGTTGCCTAGCCCGAGCCCGAGCCCGAGCCCCATGCCCATTCGAGCCATCATCGACATTTGAAGCTGCTGCTGCATTCCTAGAGGCATCATCATTTGAGGCATATTTCTCATGCTCATCAACTGGACCTGTGCTTGAAGTTGTTTCAAGTATTCGATTACCTCGTCCAACATCGAAGCTTTATCCGTCTGCAATGTAACGTGCATACTTTTTACTTGTTAAAACGGGTCTAAAGAAAAAGGGTCCATAGTTTCGCTTTTTTTTCACCTTGCAAGCATTAGGCACCAACTTTTGGAGAGCTTTCATCTTCTGATTAATCCTATCTCGTCGTTTCTATACGAAAAAATGTTTGTCTTCATTATATTAGTACTATCAATCAGAATAATCATGTCGCAATAGATCATTACCCTCTCAGATTGATTGTGAACCGCAGCAGCTCGGCTTCTTCTCGTGGAGTTCGATCGTCCTGTTTCGTGCTTGATGTCGCACTCTGTCTCCTGGTTATCCTAGAAGAAACAGTCAGCTGCTTGTTATGTCAAATTAATCGTTTAAATCAAGGTCGATTGTCATAAAATAGTTTTAAAAGGGATAATTCTAAATTTATATTCTTAGTATGCATCTTAGTATATCTTTTGTAGTATTAAGTTATGATCAATTATAATTCATTAAATACATTTTAACTAGACCAATCATAATTCTGATATATCAAAAAATATGTTAAGAATGTAAGTTTGACGTTACGTTTAAAAAAAATTCTAAGAAAGCGCATATTACCGATCCACCGTGCCAGGTTGAATCTTCTTCCATGGTTTTGGTCTTGAAACTTTGGGGAGATTCAAAAGATGTCCATGTCATTAAAGTGGTGTCATTGTCGCGCCAAATTGTTTTACTTGCAGTTGCACAATTGCTCAGATCCGGCATATTACTGCTGCAACAAATGTTATTTCTTCCACCATATTCGGACTCCAATCGTGCACGTTTTGTCACGATTGGCGGCGGCATAGTGTCCCTCGAGGAGCTCTCGGCACATTTGCGGCCAGAAGATCCTGAGCCGGGATGGACTTGGGCCTGGGCGGGGTGGCTCTGGGTGGTGCTTTGATTGTGAAAGGCGGCCTGGCACACTATGGACTCGAGAGTGTCGGTTGAATGGCACCACGTTGGTTTGGTCGGAGGGTATGGTGGTCGGCCGGCCAGTCCATGCATGGCTAACTGTCCATTTTCCCATGTCAGCTCTGCGATTTCATACTCAGACCTATAACAATAACCATCAAAATATGGATTAAAACTGCTCTAATTCTAATTCTAATCCTGATTATGAATAATAACGCCTAATAGGGAACATCAAAGCACATAATCCAAAAGCAACCAATGCTAAAACAGAGTGTCGAAAACAGAGCATCAAATGAAGCAGAGTGCGGACTTTCCATGGTGAATCAATGTCAAAATGTAGAAATTTCAGGAATTCCTTGGAAACCCACGTGAATAAAGAAGAGAAGTGCTGAATAGGAATTAGAATTGATCAAATGTGAAGGAGGAGAGAGAGAGGAGAGAGAGAAAAGAGAGAGAAAAGAGAGAGAAAGAGGTGTGAGCTTACACAGGGAGGTTAATTGTAAATCTTGCTCCTTTTTTAACTGAATATTGATATAACTACATTCTATCGTAAATTGCATGATCTATGAACGGACCCTCGAATTTTAAGTTTACAGTTTCCATTCTGTAAAGTGAGAGAAAGCAAATCCAGTGGGTAAAACAGAGCAGTTTGCAGACTTTCGGGCGAGAATCGACCTCGAAATGCAGAAAATTTCAACAATTCCTTCGAAACCCACGTAAAAGAAGAAGACAAGCGTGGAAGAGGAGAGAGAAAAGGGGGTAAGAGAGAGAAAGGAGAGAGCTTACATCGGAGGGAGAGGGACAAGGTGAGAAGAAACAGAGTGGAGGGTCTGCGAGGCGTGCACGTGAGAGGATCTATTTCCTGCTTCTGGTTCGAGTTGTTCTTGTCGTCGGGGGCTGAGATTCGAATTCGGAACAATGCACTGACTCATATTCTTTCTCTCTCTACACGCTCTTTCTCTCTCATCCAGCCACAAAGCAAAGAGGACTACGATGAACAGGGGATTGAGGTCGAGGTGGGAGTTTAAACTCTTGTTTTCTCGGCTGTTGGTCCCCTCCTCTCTGGCGTCGTCTTCGTTGAAATAAAGATTTGGAATGTGAGATGTGAATGTGGAACCAGAATCAAGCCTGGAGTTGACATCATTGGATATCCTCTGCCTCTCTCTCTCTACCCCAATGACATGGACCATTCTCTCTCTCTCTCATCAGGGTTACTTTTGTAGTTTCACATTCCAGCGCATTCTATTGACTCTTGTATTGATGAAAAACTTGAACATATTATTCACATTGGACCACTCTATTTCCTACTCGGGAAGGGCATTTTTGACATTTCATCTGACTTCGCCGTAGTTCTAGAAAAAAATTGAATGCTGTCGGCATGAAAAAACATAGTAATTCCAACCTATAAGAAAATATTGTTTCAAACAAAGTTATTATAATCACACATAAATATGAAACTTCAACGATATTAATCAACTCATATAACAAACTTACAAGTTTCGATCAGATATCCAAGATTATGTCAGGTGAATTTTAAATTGAACGATAAGATTTTCACGCCTAAAAATCTCAAATTGTGTTGCTTCTGCGACTTTAGTTGAAGGTTCCCGTCGATGAAATTGAAGGTTGTAAATGTCGTTGGGTCTGTAATTCAAAAAAAAATTAAATTCTTTGAAATTCCACTACATCCAACAAACTTTCCATGAGCTTCTTCCCTTGAATTTAGAAGGCAAAGAATGGTTTTCCGCACAGACATAACTCAGTTTGTTCATGGATAGTAGATTTGAGATAAGAAGCCACGGTTCGAAGCCTGATAGTCGCAGTGTGAGAGTTTAATCCTTCAATGTGAGGTTACTCTTTATGGACAGGTAGAACCTCTCATCTCTAGGCCGCTGAGTCACCATGATTTACTCCCTCACATACTGTCAGACCGAGATGTGAGGGTATTGGAGGCGAGGGATTTGGCGTTTTGGGAATAGAAGGCAAAGAATGGTGGATTGGGTAATAATGAGGTTGCGAAGGGACCATTTTGGAATTCTTTGGAAATGTGTTTTGATATCACAATCATCTTTTGGTCCCGTTCTCTCCGTTTTGACTATTGCCTTCCTCTCAAGGATTCCCTCTCTCCCTTCTTAATTCTCCGATCTAATAATCGACACATTCCATCATCGCTCGCCCACTTACCAATTAATACGACCCGAAACGTTACATTCGAGCGTTAATTTAGTCGAGAATTCGACCCTCTTCGTGTTGGACTATCATTTATTTAGTGTTTTCTAAGAATGTGTCGTGATTTGTCGAGCCTGATGCCAAAGCATTTAAACTCAGCTTTCCTTATCAAAATCTCAATCTTTCAACTTCTTAGATCTTGACTAGGGGCCGTGTTTTCCAGGTTTTATAGCAGGATTCATTCGAGCCTTTGACCCGATCGTCGACTTGCATATGTGTATCTACGTTGCATGCAAATGAAAGCGCTAAGGACGTAAATATACGCATAAATTCGATGGGGATTAAATGTTTTTCCAAGGACCACAACAGCTGGGCGCATTGTTTCACTTGTGAAATGGATGGTCTGTCACTCTGTCTAGACAGACAGACAGACAGACAGACAGACAAGGCCATTTGAGCTTTCAGAATGGCAGGCGATTCTCCGATCGATCGGCTCTCAAATGCAGGCTCTTCTGGCAGCCAAGTATGCTGGTTTTCTTCCTTCAACGCCTCTTCATTTGACTTGCTTCTTATGGCCTTAGAATGACCATCTTTGAATTTGGTTCATGTAGCTTTCATGATCTTAAATATGTATCTAAAGTTTAAGATGTCGACGGGTTCGTAATTTCGTATTGGAGATCGATGCGTAAAATCTAATGTGAAACCTACATTTGTTAGTGTTCTGAATTGAATAATGAACTTGAAAAGATTGCATAAGACGGAACATCAATATTTAGCATAAAAAACTCACTTTGAAGTAAAAAATCACAGACAGATGAAAATCGATTAAGAAAACCAAACTCCGATCCAAGTTTTTGAAACTCAATTTTAGATTTTAAAAAAATAAAAAAAAATCAGGGCATAGAACTCTAACAATAATGGATAACAAATTTATGTGATCTAGGCACATGAAAATGACAATCAAGAATGGAGAAGAATGTAGTATGTCCACCCTACTCTGCATTATGTGATCTAGAGTCAAGAACGTTAGAATTTTCTTTATATCGAAAATAGATAAAGAAATTAGCAAGAATGAAGAACAGATCTTACCCAATACGCAAGAAAGATGAATCATCGACCTTAATTTTTTTTTTTTCACCCTGTAATATATTGTTGCTAGGTGTCAAGGTTGCATATTTATGGAAAAGACTAATAAATAATATGAATATGAATATTTATGTTTTCAAGAATGAAAAATATTTACAACTTTAGGAGATTGCTATGAAATATAGGATTAACAATATTTGCTAAACACGATATCTTCTACACAGTTTTAGTAGACATTAAGATGACTTACTTTAAGTTTAGATCGTGAGAATCAGACATTAACCAGAAAGGTTATGAGTATTCGAATATATGTCCAAATATTAGGATTTTTAAAAAACGTCTTTGGATGGTTTTTGGAAATTGTAAAAAACAAGACCGTTAGCGACTTTTTTTTTAGTTTTGCTCTAATACAAAGTTAAAGTAGACTACTTAAATAAATAAGTGGACACTAGAATCATAATGATTGAATATTTCTAAACAAAGCCACGTTACCTAGAAATCAACTCAAAAATAAGATTTTCAGAAGAATTTTAATAAAAACTAGGTTTATCACGAGTGAAACGTTCTAACTACGACGTTAACATTGTATGTGTTTTGTCTTTTCGGATGCCTACATCATAAAGTATTAAGGTTTCATTGTTTAACAACATGCTTAATGATAATAATAAATTGATATGCTAATTGAGATTATATGTATTTTGTCTTCCCATTGGCCTACAACATAGAGTTCTAAGGATGAGTATATTTATAACATGTTTAATGATATGATAATGATCTGATTGGTCGAGTCTATGCTATAATTATTTAGACCCAGTTTATATGAATTTTTAATGACTTTTATGACATGAATTGTGTGCTTTTAATATGTTACATGTGTTTATTTTTAGACAAATATACTTGAATTGATTGTTACATGCATATATTTATGTGGTAGACATTTCATGTATAATGATTTTTCAATAAAATACGAAAGTAAATTTACATAGATGAGTTTTTAAAAAATAACGTAACAGTCCCTATGATATATGAGAGGTTGATTCCAAGCGTAGATCGGGCAAGACTACATCACATGAGGCCTAATGGTGTCACCTCATGCCAATAATGACTCAAAACAATATAAGAACTAGTGTGCATGTGCTTTGTTGTGGGTTGGATATCTAAAACAATGGTTGCCCATGAAGTTTGGATCGCAAATGGATAATTTTGCTTTTGTAAGTGTCTTCACACTAAGTTCACGCATATCATAAGTAAAGAAATAAAATGAGAAACATAAAGGAAACAGTCGTCTACGAAATTTGAACAGCATGTGCATCATCGATACCTCTGCATTTGTCTTAACAAAAAATTAAGGAATATAAAAAATAAAAATATAAAAAGAGTTAAACGAATAAATATGTATTGTTTTACAAAACTGCATGTATATATCATTTTAATATTAGATATAACTTGTTTTACTAAAAATATGTTCATCTTCTTCGCAGTTGGATTTAGTTCTTCCACCCCCAACTTCATGGTTATGACTGGAAGAGGGTTCCACATCAGGCATTGGAATGACACAGGTACCCATAAGTCTCTTCTCATCCTCATCTAGATGGCCCCAACAAATTCTTGTGCAGAGGAGATCTACAAGGTGGAATGTCAACTTGATGATCAGATCCAATAGCTACTACTTTTCGAGGAGGATAGTGTAGAAGTAGAGAATAAAGATATTGGCGGTGCACAGGCGTCCTAATTGGTCGATCATGAGTGAACACTTCATGGTGAACTGACAAGTTAAGGGGGGTTCCATAGCCTGAGAATCCTCCTCACTCGTAATACTGGCAGCCCATGAAGAGTTAGAGTTGGAATTGCAGCTAGGAAGACAACTGTCGTTGTCTGAGATTATTTCATGAGGTTCAGAATTCTTCTCATTACTTTCAGTATCAGCCTTCACAAAACCTAATCAGGAATCAAGTATCTGTCAAGATGAAGACATTTGGATGGAAGAAACAACAGGCCAATCATAGACAAATAATAAAGAATAATTACAGAAAATTAAAAAAAAAAACTACACATCCTGGAAAGCAAAAAAGTTATTAAAGACTGCTTATTCATATTTATGCAGCACAGTTTGTGCATCTCAAATCAACAACTTTCATTCGCACTATCCAAATATCAAATTAAATGAACTGGTTTGAATGCGTAAAAAGGAACTCCCTGCATTTTCTTCTCCTTTCAAAAATAGCAAAACCTATCCTCTTCGCACCTGAAATGTGCAGGTCCTGCTTTGCATACTCAGGAAAAACAGATTCCGGAAATGGCGCCAATCGTGCATTCCCTTCAAGCAGTCTTGGGAAATTGGAAGATATCTTAATTGATTCTCCATCCTCAAAAGATCTTTTCTGAACCATCTTATCTGCAGCCAAAATTACATTTTGTTCAGTAATAGACAAAGATTAATAACATTTCACGTGCCTAAGGTCTTAAAACTCAAGTTTTTTTCACCTCTTTTTCTTAGACTCGAGATTTTTCTTATAAATAGTTATGAAGTCAGCATTATATCTTGTTAGTCCGCATGAATTGGATGAGATTGTGGCATTTTAAATTGAACCTAAGGTTCTAGTATCAATTTTTTTGTTTCTAATTGTCAAAGTGGATCCAAAAAAAGAGCAAGTGTAGAGCAAAAATATATATTTCTTATTCCTTGTCTTGAATTTTTGTGTGTGGGTACAAAAGTGTGATACACGTTTTTTTAAGAAGGTTAATTTGTTTGAAAGAAGATATCATGCACGACTTAGTTCAAATAAGATAAGTGAGCTTGCAATGGTGGTGGCTCGAGAGTAAAATTGTGATGACCCATTAAGCAATGACACAGAATATCCTTCGAGTTAAGGAATGACCAAAACAAACAATAATATATTGACGGGTGGGAGCTCCAAGATTGATGTGCTGGTGGAGGATTTGATTGATTTTTGAGCACTAAAATGACTGCTTACTATAATTAGAAAATTGAACAGTTTTGTAAAAAAGGCATATGTACCTAGTGCCTGATGGCCTGTCACAGAGAAGAATTCTGGATCTTCAAGATGGTTCACTTTTTCATATCATTTAAGAACGTAGATTGGATCCATGCGCATTGAAACTGAGTAGCCCTCAGTTTTGGCAGCGGTGAGCTTATTCACGTCTGACCGCATTGCAATCCCCTGAAATTGGACATTACTTATAGAATACTTTATCTGGTCAATTTCTTGTTTGTCTAACGTTTAAGAGTTTTCAAAGAAAATTGGTAGAAAATGAATAATCAAATCCCTGACTCAATCCCAACTTAGGAACTCAAAAACCCAAGTCATCAGCGGTTTCGTTGTTTTAAATTCTAAAATCAAACCGATTCTCATTTCAACCACATATGCACCGAACCGAATCCGGGCCATTCAACCCCGAACTACTTTGTTTTTTTTTAAAAGTAGTGTTATTGAAGTAATTAGAGCCCTGACCGAGTATTTTTCATTACCGAAAATGTCCTTTCATGGTGGGAGGGCACTGAAAAAGCTCACCTGAATTTTCCCTTTCTCTCTCTCTCTCTTACAGTTACAGACTAGGATCACTCCATCGGATCTCCGGTTTTCAGAATTAGGGTTTTCTTTGTTGGATCACCGTATCAGTAGACGATGGCGATGGCTGCTCTCAGACGGGAAGGGAAGCGCTTCGGCCTTCTCACCTCTCCTCAATCAATTGACGCCGTTAGGTCCTCGCTCGTTCACGAGTTTGTCCTCTAGTCTCCTATATCTCTCTTTTTTTAAGCGCTTTTGTCTATCCGTTTTTTTATTCTTATTATGTATTGCATTTGGATGCTTGATTGAATGATATTTCTTGATCTCCCAGTAAGCTGAGGGAATCTCAATTCCTTTATTGAATGTTGTCTGAAGTTAACATGGTTCTATGCCGGGTTTTTTGACGCTGGAAAGAAAATTAGAAGGGAAGAGTTTTGATTTGTCGTCTTTAGGGAACGTAATTTATAATTGTTTCTTTGCTATAACGATGAATATTTTTCAAGCTTGGTGTTTGCTGTATTTCTTCTTCTTGGAAATGTTTTTTTGCATTCATCTTTTTCAATTTTTCCAAGCAGTGAGCAGGTGCCTCTGGGAGTGCGTTGTATTTCAACTCAAGTGGGTAAGCATCATTTTGGTTTTATGGAGAGAAGTACATTTCTGCTAATTTTTGCCTAACTCAATGTTTGGATAATATTGGGGATTGATATTGGTTTTCCTTTTATCTCTACAGTTAGAAACCGAATGAAGAGTGTTAAAAATATCCAGAAAATTACGAAGGCAATGAAAATGGTTGCAGCTTCGAAGCTTCGTGCAATTCAAGTTAGAGCTGAAAACTCTCGTGGCCTCTGGCAGCCTTTTACTGCACTTCTTGGCGACAATCCAAGTATGAAAGCTCATATATTTCATTTGTTTGGAAAATTCACTAAAGTTATTCTTTTCTTTTTTTAAGACATTGAAATTTCCTATGTGATTTTATTAGAAGCAGTTGTTTCTTTCCATCATTTTGTATAAACTACTTATATCATCAAAGCATTCTCTTACTTCCTCCCCGTCTCTATATTTAGAGGAATGTTTGTCAAACTTGTGAATTCAGTTGCTTGAAAGAGGCTTTTTCTTTTGGTATCACCTGAGTCGGTGAAGGCCCCTTTTGTTGAAATGGAGAGTTTTATGGTGCAAACAAGAAAGAAGGGATCAAGCTAGTGTTATATTGCATTTTTAGGTGTATTTGCAAGAAAAAAGGATGGAGTGATTTCTTAACTAGGAATCTTGAGAAGTAGTCTTAACAAACATTTTTAGAAGGATTTTTAATCCTTCAGAGTTTTCTTCAAGTCTTGTGCATGTTGAGTGTGTTTCTTGTACTTATATTTACTGCCACATAAAGTGTTAATTATGGACTGGAAAAAAAAGTTATCTTATGTAACATCCTTCTTCACTTCTAGGTGTTGATGTGAAGAAGAATGTCATTGTCACCGTTTCTTCTGACAAAGGTCTTTGTGGAGGAATTAACTCCACATCTGTGAAGATAAGCAGGGCTTTATACAAGTTGAATTCTGGTATTTCGTTCAAGTCCATCAGTTATCTTTTGATGCCTTCACATGACAGCTATTCGAGTTTGATCCTCTTGTAGGTCCGGACAAAGAAACAAAGTATGTTGTCCTCGGTGAGAAGGCAAAAGCTCAATTAGTACGTGACTCAAAGAAACACATTGATATAATTATAACAGAGTTGCAGAAGAATCCTCTGAATTATACCCAGGTTAGTATGTTAACTACATTTATTTAAAGAAATGAGGTTTTATACTTGCAGTCTGTTTGGTGCTTTTCGTGACATCTAAACTTTTGCAGTTTTTCTTATCGGTTGTGTGACTCCATTGGTGTAGAAAGTATAAAAATAAGTGAAAGTTCACAAAAAAATGCTGCAACTCTTCAACATCGAGAATCCCAACAATTTGTTTATTTTGGCATTTATAGTTGTGAACAAAAAAAAAGTGTAACGACTGCCTCAATTGTCGTAATCAGGCTTTTTATAATTGCTTACAATATAACTTTTTTAATATATGTGTATCATTTTTTAGGTCTCTGTGCTGGCAGATGACATCTTAAAGAATGTGGAATATGATGCTTTGAGGATTGTCTTCAATAAATTCGAGTCAGTTGTCTCATTTCTGCCTACGGTGGCAACTGTTTTATCACCAGAGGTGATAGAAATCAAAAAGTTTGCAAGAGACAAATGTATTGTAGTCTGTTTGGTTATGCTCTGACGTTTTGTTATGTAGATTGTGGAAAGAGAGGCTGAGGTTGGGGGATCACTTGGTGACCTTGATTCCTATGAGATCGAAGGTGGCGAGACAAAATCAGAAGTTCTCCAGAATTTAGCAGAGTTCCAATTTTCTTGCGTATGTCTATTCATCATTGTTAATACTCTTATTGCTTCTGTTAAACTTTTGGAATCATTGCTCTCAGATGATAGGCAGCCAATTCGTATAACATATTTCCTGTCTTCCGGGTACCCTTTCTCTATTCCGTGCAACATGCCACAGACCGACTTGATATTTTAGCATTATTACCACAAAAAAGATCCTTTCGTATTTTGGAAAAAAATTGACTCAAATTATGGGATTAAAAAGTTTTCAATTTTTTATTACAAATATATGTTACAAACAGTATTTTGGGGTTTTTGTTTGAGCAGTACAAGATGAAATTCTCATATACGGTTCTCAGAGGGGGAGAACCCTTGGTTTACCTATCTCAATGTATATCTTTAATTTTGATACGATTCTGTTTGGAATTTTTTTCCGACTATGAAGATCGTGGTATTCGTAATTCCACTATTCACGTATTCCTGTATCTTGAGAATGTTACTCTTTCTCATTTCCTTTCTTGCTAATGGAAATTCTTATAGTTCTATCATTATATGTGATGGCCGATCCTCTTTTACAGGTATTGTTTAATGGGGTACTGGAGAATGCTTGCAGCGAGCAAGGAGCTAGGATGTCTGCTATGGATAGTTCAAGCAGAAATGCTGGTGATATGCTGGATCGCCTCACGCTTACTTACAACAGGTCTCTCTCTCTCTCTCTCTCTCTCTCTCTGCTCTCTCTCTAATGGCTGACGAGTTGTTTTATTTGGTAATTTGGGATAGAACCCGTCAAGCATCTATCACCACGGAATTGATCGAGATCATATCCGGCGCATCAGCTCTCGAAGGTTGATTTTCAGAAGTGTTTGTTTTGCCTGTTTGCAATGGCCAATAATTAAGAACCCACCCAATGCATAACTTTATTCAAGGGGGAATTCAGTCCTCAAATCTCATAGACCCTCTTCTCTATTGCTTGAGAAATGAAGAATCTCTTGTTTGGTTTTTATCCGACCACTCTCCTGTTTCTATTGCTGAAATTTACATAGTAAATGTCAATTTATAATTGGTCTAATTAAAAGTACTCTTGAAACGTGCAAAATACGAGCAGATTCTTCTGATAAAACGTAGTCACGGTAAATATGATGTCAAAATCAAGGCTAAGAATCCAAATCTTTAACTCGTCGACTTGAAAAAAATAATCCAGACAGTTTAAAATGAAAAACCTGCCTATGCGCTTCTAGCAAACTCATCATTGTCATCGTCTCTGTCGTCCAGCTCAAGCCACCTCCTTGCCCAAATTGGGCATTTCCTCCGACCCCTCCACTGCCAACATTGTAATTTCCGTCCCCAGTGCCAATGTTTCCACTGCCACAATTGTTGCCGGTGCTTGAGGTGAACTGATTTCCGCCACAGCTGCCAGAGGTGGCTGCACTTCCTAAAGCAACCTTCCCCCCTTTAAATTGAAAATCGATCATACAAATGGTATCAAAGTGTGATTAATTGCTTTTAACTATGATTTTTAAAACTAATTGTGATTATTCATTGTTATTTTTATTGTGTTTTTAGTACATATTTGTGATTATTGTGGATAATTGTTTAATTATATTATTTTTATAAACAATAAATTTTAATATTTGGTACACAGTTGATTAGGGCTTTAATAAATCTAATTATCTAGGCAATTTGATGAGAGAAATATATGTTTAAATACAAAAAAAAATAGTTGCATATAATTAGAAAATAGTTGTATTTATACCAATTATATTTAACATTCCGTGTAATGAGAAAATAGTTGTAATTGTTTTTAAATATGACAAATTTGAAGTCATTCTTATATCAAATCAATCTAATTTCAAATACTTAATTTAGGCCTAACCTAATTCCAGAATTTAACCCAACAATATTCACTAATTACATTTTGTGCCATCAGCTATCGTTTCCGGATCGGGAACCGCTTGTTTCCCTCTTTAACTGAACCTTTCTTGATCGGCGACGGCCTTATCGCAGGCCTATTATCATCTCGATCGCGAAATTGGTCATGTCGATCGAAAAAGCGAAGCTCCTCTTGAACTTCGGCGGCGAGTTCACTCGCCAGTTCGGAAAAGTGAGCTATCTGGGTGGTAAAACTCGCCTTGTACTCATCGATCGGTATGTGAACTTTGAAGCGTTGTTGTCCAAAATGAGTGAAGTCACCTCTGTCTTGCCGAGTTGCGTGGTGCTAAAGTATCAGCTTCCGGATGAGAGCTTGGATTCTCGGCTCGTCTCCGTTGAGTGCGACGACGATGTTGTTGCGATGATGAGTGAGTTCGATGCGTCGCAGAGAATTCCAGTTTACATTTTCTGTACAAGCATTGAATCGGTTCACAGGTTAGGTCCCCTTTTATTGCCACGAAAGTGCTTGAAAAAAAGGTAAAATGTATAGAAAGAAAATTAACTCATGCTGCGAAATCGTATTGTTAATTGAGTCTAATGTTAATCGCATGACACTATGGGAAGAAATTAGGTTCTTTATTGAAAAATGAGCATGCTTATTGGATTTATTTTGGAAATTATTCTATCTTTCTGATTGTTTCCAGCTGGAACTGTAAGGCCTGAGCCATCATATATAGAGGATTCTTTGTTCACCAATTTCTTGCATGTTTTACTTTCTTAAGTATTTTCTCGTTTTATTAAAAAAAGATTTCCCTAGCTTATGTTATTGTTGAGAATTGCTGGTGAGGCTGAGGCAGTTGGAAGAAAAAAGTAGATTGTTGAGTTACTTTAAGATCCATTTTAAGTTATTTCTTGCATTCTGCAATTATTTTGTACTGCTGCTACTTAAGGAAATTTGTATTTTTCGCTGGATTTAGCAAAATGATGCTGGCTGTCTTCTCTCTCTTTCTCTAGCTTCAATCATTAACCAAACAGCTGAAGTAAATATATTTGAAGTTGAAACTGTGGCACTTGACCAACATGAAGTAATTTTTTATTCTTTTATTACCAATTGTTCCTTTCCATTGATTGCTGATTATCTTCTGGATCTGCTTGACATTGATTTGATTCATTCTAGAGGGAATGTGGGNATTGTGGCACTTGACCAACATGAAATAATTTTTGCTTTTTTTATTACTAATTGTTCCTTTCCATTGATTGCTGATTATCTTCTGGATCTGCTTAACATTGAGATTTGATTCATTCTAGAGGGAATGTGGGTCCATCTGTTCCACTAGAAGCGAATGATCTTCCAAACTCAGTGCAAGGGTATGGAAATCTTGACATATCTTCTAAATTTAGCAACGCGGACAGTATTCATCTTCTGTTCTTTTTGGTTGATTCACAGAGTGGAAGCTGTTCTGATTGATCCACTAAAGTTTGGTGAAGCTGAGAATGACCTAATTTCATTGCCTAGGTAAGGAAATGCCACTACTAAAAGTTGTCACTTGGTTTGATTTAACAATATCTTACTACCAATTATCGGACTTCCTGCATTTATTGATGATAAAAAGACGTTATAGAGCTAAGTGTCTGTTCTTTTTCTCTTTCTTATTTACATTATTCGTGCTTTGCCCTTGGGACTAAAGTTTAGACTTGGGACTAAAAATGTTGCATGAAAAATAAGTTATTGGTTTTGCCTTGTTAACAGTTACTACTGCCTTTTAGAGTAGGTGAGGACATTCCCCAGGCTTCTGTTAATAGTCACACAACTCTGGCATCGGAGTTGGTCAACGGAAAGGATAGTCTAAATGTTGGCCAGATCTTCTCTGATGCACAAGCATTCCGAGATGCGTTAGTTATTACTGCTATAGCCCTCAAGTTTGAGTTAACTTTTGTAAGATCTGATCGGTCTCGTGTAACTGCAAAATGTGCGGCGGATGGTTGCACTTGGCGAATCCATGCATCAAAGCTTCCAGATGTTGAAACTTTCCAGATAAAGACATTGAAAGGAGAGCATTCATGTATTAGACCAGAACGTTCTTTTCATCGACAAGCAAACATGAAGTGGATCTTAAGTTGTATCATGGATCGCGTGCAAGAAAATGTTAACTACAAACCGAAAGAGATTATGAGAGATATTGAGCAAGAATATGGGGTCATAATACCTTATTTAAAGGCACACAGAGCGAAAGAAAGGGCCTTGGAAATTATATTCAATATGCCAATCAAAGATATTGTTCTTAACCGAACTGGAGTTCAGAAGAAGGATAATGCTATAGATGATGATGTGCAGGATCTCAGAGGAAAAAAGCCTTTCAAGGGAAACACTGTGCATTGCAATCTTTGCAAAAGGACTGGGCATAATAGGAGGAGTTGCCTAAAGTTGCATCAAACTGAAAGCGTTGCTGACAATCTGAATGAGAAGAATTTTCATTGTATGCTCTGTAAACGAAATGGACATAACAGGAGGACTTGCCAAACCAAGGTGAGTCTCTCTCACAGCTTTCTCTCACTCTCTCTTTGTCTCTAGTGTGCCCTAAAAACAATTTTCTGTGCTGCAGCAGGCGAAACATTTTGGACAATAAATATGCAGCACGATAGGCCAAATGACAGCGTTTTTGAGTATTCTAATGGCATGATTTCTAGAGCCTTTAGAAAACCTGATACCTTAAAAAGTTGTGAACACGATGGTATCTACTCCTGCTATCCGCATTTTGAAAACTTTAGTCAAAGCATGGCCATTTACACAATAAAACTGTCCACTGTAGAAAGAAATTGTTTGGCTAGGATTTTCTCTGCCTCTGTATTTTAGGTTCAGTCAGACATAACTTATACATATGTAGTTTATGTCCATAGATGCAGACATTCGTTTAGTTGTTGAATTACAAATGGCATCGGCCTGTTTGTCATAGATGAGGCATGATCATGTTTACATAGACAGCTGGATTAATATATATGCGTGACGTTTCCTTTTCTCGCGTGAAATTGTTTATATTTCGTATGATCAAACGAGTTGAACTAAACTTGCCCCATGCATTGCTTGACTTTTATATTGTTGCACGGACTCATAGACACGGACTTTAATTGATAAAGTGTAGGTAGATCTATTGGAGCACTCATAGTCTGAATATGTTTGGCACTCATAGACAGAGACTTTAATTTTTCTCCTTGTGATGTAATAAACATCTTAAATAAATTCAAAATCTTTTGATATTTTTCTAACCAAACTCAAATTTAAGCCTTCTATTGTATAGGAAAACATGTCGCTAAAGACCGTAGATATGCAATTCAAGTAATGTAAAATCTATCGATTTCACAAAGAGAATGAGATTAAACTTTTCCAAAACTATTAAAAATAATTGGTTTGAAAATAATAATAAAAAGTTTGGTGATTTTTCTTAAAAGAAAAATAAGTTAACGATTTAAATGCAACTAACATAACATATTTGGATAAAAGATGGACGAATTTCAATAATAAAAGTTCATATTGAAATTTCCTTTGTACATTAACTTTCGGCTATAGGCTGTGTTATAGCGTATATTACAACACAAATATCGACGGAAATAATTTCTGTTAAATCGAAAAAATCTTCAGTAGAACTCTCACTAAGAATTTCTATTAAATCGCAACTCATTCTAATCTCAAGGCAAGAAAGATGAGATTTGAATTAAGCAGTTAAAGTAATGTCTATGTAATTATCTAATGACGTGTTAGAAATCACTAAGTCCATCATAATTGCGGCGTGCAACAAAAATCGCTAAGTCCATCATAATCGCAGCGTGCAACTTATATACAATAAGAATGAAAATCTAATTGAACTATTCAATATTCTAAATAAATAATAACGGAGAGTTCATCGAATAGAATACTTTACAATCAAACCAAACAAATTTAATCATGCTAAAATTAAAAAGAAGGAAAAATAATTATTCAGAACTCATAGTTACAGTGTTTAGAAATCACTATAGCAACTTCACAACTTCACAACTCCAATGGCATGCCGAAATTTCCTTGCTCAGCCCTGATTCTTCGTCAAATTTAGTCGCACAACGTTGCATTCATCTCCTTCTCAATTCCTTTCTCCATCTCTATGTAGATCTGATAGAAGATGCCAGCTCCCTTGTGGGGAGGGCTGCCCTTTTCTTGAGTTGCTCATTTTCTCTCTTTTTAATATCGTGTCAATCATCTGTCTCTCTCTGATTCGTTGTAATCCCATATTTCGTGAAGATATTTACTCTCCCTCCAACTTTTTTTGAATAGCCATATTAATTTGCTACTTTAAGCTGTCCAATCTTTTCTTTTCCAAACAAAGATCAAGTTTCAGTCGTACAACAACACCCATTACCAAAAAAAAAAAACATTTTCAAAAGAAAGGGGAAGGGATGAAGCTCTAGAGTGGTATAAGGTTTAATGGAGCATAAAGCCTAAGCATCAAAATAGTTATA
>QAOC01053873.1:0-17700 GCA_003255005.1 Begonia fuchsioides | reverse complement strand
TCCTCCTCAAACACATTCTGACCTCCATAAAATCAGCAAACCTTCACCAAAACAGGTTCATTTGTCCTTAATCCAAGAACAAATGAATTAACCTATCCTTCCATTTCAATTTCGTGTCATTTGGTATCAGAGCTTAAAATCCCTTCCGACACTTTCATTTCTGCTTTGGTTATCTTGATACAGTTGCAATCAAGTGATGATGACTCGAAGTGGAGCTTCACACCAAAATAACCGAGAAACCGTTACACAAAACCACTCTTCTACCACACCAATCCATAGCTGAATCTAGCTACCAATAACAAATTGATGAAATTAATAAGAAGCTAGAACTGTTATTGCAAATTTTGGATGCTAATCCACCCCCTATGAGAGTTCCTCCAACCCCTACTCCAAAGAGAAAACTCAGAGCTGGCTTATTTGCTTCAAAATGTCCAGCTATCGATGAATCCAAGGGAGACTGATGTGCTTGATCATTTCAACCGTGATGATAACATGAGAAACATTAAGGTATCAATCTCTTTCTTTAATGGTTCTTGCAATGGGGCCACATTTCTGGATTGGGTTGAGAAAGTTGATAAGATATTTGATTGCCATAATTATTCTAAACAAATGAAAATAAGATTAGTGTCATTGGAACTAACCGATTATGCTAGTCTTTGGTGGGATAACTTAAGGGCTCGAAGGGTGATGATGAAGTTCTCTCTTGGAGAGCTTTGAAGATGTTGATGAGATGAAGTTTTGTTCCAAGCTACTACAAGCAAGAGCTCTTTCTACAACTTCAATCACTAAGATAAGCTAACCTTTCGGTGGAAGATCATTTAACCGAGTTGAAACTCTTAGAATTTGATGTGATCTTAATGAACCTGAAGAGCAAATTATCACAAGGTTTCTAAGAGGCTTAAATAAAGAAATCAAAGATATAGTTGAGTAGCAACAACAAGATTGAATGGATGTTGCCATACAACTTACCATGAAAGTGGAGCGGCAAGTAAAGAGGAAAGGTAAGGGTGTTTTCAATCGGTACACCCCTAAACCTAACAATTCTTACAAATTTCCAGCAAAAGTGGAAGATAAATTTGCATCTATCAAGTTGTGGCCTCAAAAGACAGATGGAGAAGTTAAGGCGGTTGTACAGAACACTCGGCTAGAGCACAGGAAATCAAATTTTTCAAAAGTCTCGGTTTAGGCAACATTGCTTCACAATGCCCGAACAAAAGGGTAATGACCCTAAGAAAGGGCACTTATGACATGCCACGGTTTGGCATACCGAGTGGAATACTCACCCGAGCCCGAGCTTGGGAATTTTCTAATATGTTTGTTAATTTTGCATGAAAATTACTTGAAGAATTATACATGTTAAAGCTAAATTTGGAGGATCAATTAAGGCCAAAACACGTGATAACTTGGTGTGAAGAAGAAGAGGAATTGTAACCAATAACCGAGCCTCCCGAAATCAAGCCGGCACCCGAACCCGATTGAAGTGTCGCGTTGCATGGCGAGTTGGAGTCCCATGCAAACGTGATCAAAGGTCCCACGACTCCACTCATCAACTTTTCCTTGGAGGGAAGGAATTTTATTGCATTTTTAGGATACTTTTTACGTTAATTTTTACGTTGAACTTTAGAGTACCCGAGAGGTATTCTCGGCTAGATACATTTTAGTTATTTTGCATGCTTTTGCATGGGGTTTTTCATGAGGGATTCTTGGCTGAAAGAAAGGGTATTTTGGGCCAAGAAAGAAGGGCAAATTGGCTGAAGGGGTGAAAGATCATGTGGGCATCACACTCTTGCATTCTCATTGGTCCAATTTTCCCTCCTTTATTTTCATTTTCAGCATGCATGTTGCATGACTTTGGCTCATAATTTTCCCTCCTTTTTTCCTCTTTTTTCAGCTGATAAAACCTCCCCCAATTCTTGCTTGTAATTTTCAATTTGGAATTTGAATTAAAGTTGCTTTGAGTATCTCCCTCTCACGGGCATTTCCAACTTCAAACCCGCAGTCGTCGCACCTCTGGCCACCGTAGGTTATCTCAAAGGAATCCTCCCTCTGAGCTGGAGATTTCTAGGTGCTTCAATACTCCAGCCTTCTTGAAGGACTTTAGGGTGAGGGTGAAGGTCACAAGCTCTTCCTTCCATTAATATTTTTCGTTTGGTTTTAGTTCTTTCCGCCGGCAGATTTCCGGCCACCACCAAAAACGCCGTTACTGTTCCATTGTTTTCCAACCAATCCATCTGCGTGATTTCCTTCATTGTTGGAGGATTGTTACTAAACCTAATCTCAAGGTTCCCCTAAAAATTTCAGCGACAAACTCAATCGCATCATCGAGATATTGCTGTCCAAATTCCATTCCAGATTCTGGAATTATCGGATTGTCGCTATTCTCTAAAACCCTACCCGATCCAAATATCCTCCCACTTCCTTTCATCTTTAAACCCCCTCCATTCCGTGTCAACTTATGAGGTAGAAAGTGAAGATGAAGCTGTAGAAGAGATAAAAAAGAGCAAGAGAATGAAGTAGAGACATTTTTTGCTCAAGAGGTCCCTTACTTATGGCGATTCAGGTATTGACTTCACACGCCCGAAGTGAAGATCAAAGGGAGAATATCTTCCACAAAAGATGCCTCATCAAGGGAAAGGTATGCATTCTTATTATTGATGAAGGTAGTTTCACTAATGTAGCCTCTCATGACCTTGGAGACAAATTGGGGCTTGAAACTTTGGCACATTCAAACGCTTACAAATTGAGGTGGCTGAATGATAATGAAGACATCAAAGTGACCAATCAAAGGCAATGTGAGTTCACTATTAGAGGCTACAAGGATAAGGTATTATGTGATGTGGTACCTATGAGTGCTAGCAACTTACTTTTGGGAAGACCATGGCAATTTGACCAAAAAGTTATGCATAATGGCTACACCAATCAATATTCATTCAAGTTTGAAGGGAGAGACATCAAACTAGCACAACTAGATCCAAAAAAAAATGCTAAGGATGAGATTACGAGGAGAGAAGGTATGGCTAAAACAAATTTTCTTATGTCTAAAAGGAAATAGTTTAAGTCTATCCGAAATAGTGTTTCATGTGTGATGATTTTGTTCCGAGAAAGAGTTGAGGAGATTGAAAAGATTCCTAACGAAGTTTTAACCTTGCTTGAGGAGTATTAAGATGTGTTTCCAAAAAAGCTACCTCTAGGGGTACCACCCTTTCGAGGTAACAAACATAAAATTGACCTCCAACAAGGTGCGGTGTTACCTAACCGGCCCTCTTATAGAATGAACTCCGAGGAAGCAAAGGAGTTACAAAATAAGGTACAAGAACTTCTATCTAGAGGTTATATTTATGTATCAATGAGTCCTTGTGCAGTTCGTACTCTTTTGGTGCCTAAGAAGGATGAGAGTTTCCGCATGTGTGTGGATTGCCGAGCCAACAACTAAATTACTATCAAGTTTAGTTATTCGATTCCTAGACTTGAAGACTTGTTAGATGAACTTAGTGGAGCACCTAGCTTCTCTACGATGGACTTGAAGAGTGGTTACCATCTAATATGAATGAAGGAAGGAGACGAGTTTAAAACCGCATTCAAAACAAAGTATGGACTCTTTCAATGGTTAGTGATGCCTTTCGGATTATATAATACTACTAGTACTTTCATGAGATTAATGCATTTTGTACTTAAAGATTTCTTGGGAAAATTTGTGGTGGTATATTTTGATGATATCTTAGTTTATAGCTCAGATTTTAATACTCATCTTGATCATCTTAGAATGTTGTTCCATACTCTTTGGGCTACTAAGTTATTTGGAAATTTGAATAAGTGTGTCTTTGTGCAAGAGAATATTCATTTTCTAGGGTTCATCATCTCTAAAGAAATCATGGAGGTGGATGATTAAAAAATGGAAGCTATCAAAGCTCGGCTTACTCCCAAGTGAATCACCAAGGTTAGAAGTTTTAATGGTCTTGCTTTGTTTTATAGAAGATTTATCAAGGGCCTTAGCTCTATTGTCACCCCTTTAATCGATTGTACTAAGAAGGGAAAGGAGTTTGCATGGACTCCCAATTGTCAAGAAAGTTTTGAGTTAATCAAACTCAAGCTTTGTGAAGCCCCCATTCTCATGTTACTCGATTTCAACAAAGTTTTTTAAGTAGAATGTGATGCATCCGGTTACTTGGGATTGGTGCTATTTTATTGCAAGAGGAGGGGACATCAATTGCTTATTTCAGTGAAAAGCTCAAGGGTGTATCCCTCAATTACTCTAAATAAGACAGAGTTTTATGTGGTGATTAGAGCCTTGGAGGTATGACAACACTATCTCTAATCTAAATAGTTTATCATACACTCCGATTAGCAAGTTCTCAGGCACATCAAGAGCCAGGGCAAGATGAATAGAAGACATGCCAAGTAGGTGAAATTCTTAGAAAGATATCCATACATCATCAAATACAAGAAGGGTGAAAGTAATGTGGTGGCCGCTTCACTTTCCAGAAGGTGTGTTCTTTTTACGGAATTGACTACTAAATTTTTTGGTTTTGATTGGATAAAGGAAGCTTACAAAGGAGATCTGGATTTTAGACATTGGTATGAGTTAAGTTTGAAAAAAAAAAGATTGCAGTTTTTATTTGACATATGGTTACCTATTCAAGGGTGGCAAGCTTTGTGTTGCTCATGGGGGAATCCATGAATCCCTTATTAGGAAAGAACATGGTGGTGGAATAGCTAACCACTTTGGTGAGAAGAAAACATTGGAAGCACTGAAGGAGCATTTCTGTTGGCCTTATTTGTTGTGGGACGTGCATAAAGTTGTGGAGAAATGCATCATCTGCAAGAAGGTAGGGTGCTACCTCAAGGTCTTTACATGCCCTTGCCAGTCCCGAGTCATCCATGGGTGCAAGATTAGTATGGATTTTATACTTGGTCTTCCACGTACTACTAGGGCCAAAGATTCTATTATGGTGGTAGTAGATTTGTTTTCCAAGATGACTCACTGCTTAGCATGTAATAAAATCGATGAGCTATCCATGTGGATGAACTATTCTATAAGAAGGTGGTGCAGCTTCACGGTATTCCAAGGTCAATAGTTTTGGATTGAGATACCAAATTCTTAAGTGGTTTTTAGAAGACACTTTGGAAAAGAGTAGGTACAAAATTGCTCTTTAGTACATCTTTTTACCCTCAAATGGATGGACAAACCCAAGTAGTAAACTGCACATTGAGAAATTTATTGAGAAGCATTGTGAGTAAGAAACGCACAGATTGGGGCATAAAACTCTCTTACATTGAATTTGCATACAACCAAAGTGTAACGCCCTGTAGCGTACCGTTTCGTAAACTTTGCTTTTCATAAAAAGATGATAAAATTTTTGGTTTACAATCATGCATTTGTAAAACGTAGCAGTGGAAGACTTTGAAACACATTTATAATTTAAATCTCTTTTGGAGGAATACATGATTGCATGATCATTCTAAAATACATTAAAATAAAAATCCACCCGTTCGTTGCTTGGAAAACATCGTTCTAATAGCCACGTAGCCACGGTCATGGGAGCACTTCGTCAACTGAACGTTAGCATCACCTACACCACAAAGTTCATCTATGAGCCTAGTGCTCAGTAAGTAAAGCATGAAATGCATGAATGCAAACATGATATGAATTTGTAAAACATTTTCTTTTCTTTATATTTGGGGTATTTCTTTACTTTAATTTCCATGCATCCTTATCATTGGGGCTTCCTGGCAAGAAACGAGAGACCACAAACTTGAGTCCACCTAAGGGGACAGCCAACTCGATTCCAAAGGTTGAGAGATCACAAACTTGACTCCACCTAAGGGGACAACCAACTCAAACCCCTTCCCAATGACATTTATGTAACTTTCTCTTTCTTTCTTTCTTTTTATCTTCGTCTTTCGTTGGTTATTCTAGCTCAACCCGAATGAGCCATTTTCATATTCTATTTCATATGAAATCTCATGCATGTAAATAGTTCGTAACTTTCTTGAAAACATGATGCATGAGATGCCCATGAACATGCATAATATGGATGTACCAAGCACATCATTAACATGTGTAGCATAAACATAACAATTCATCACATCATAGTAAATATCAATTCCAATAACATTTCGTAAGTTACATTAGCTTAACTACTTAACAATTGCTAGGAGCATATACTTATTCTGTTTTGACATAAACCAAATCTTTGTGATAGTAACATAATTGCAACTTGCTATCCAAAAACATGACATTCATAAACCAATCCAAATTAACACTTCAAAACACATCTTTGAGCCAAATACCATCATTCAACATATTCTATCTAAACACTAAACAATTCATGTCATAAGAAACAAGCATAACCTAACACTTCATGGTGTAGGCCCAAAGAGGCAAAACACAAACATAGCATTACTTACCGTAGGTCTTTAGCAATTAGGAAACACATAATCAATGCCTTTTAATCACATCATAACCTATAAATAAAACAACTATTAATTGAAACCCGAAATGTTATTCACTGTTTTGCAACAACTTCAAAGTATCATAACTTATTATATACAACTCCAAATGTCTTAATTTTAAAGCTAAAATCTCACTCAAGGTTTCTATTTTAACTTGGTAAAAGGCATTTTCCGTTGGATTAGTCTAACATAAGGTTTGAATACAAAACCTGAAACTAGACAGATTTTCCAATTTTCAATCACTTTTGTATAACATTGACAAATATGAACTAATTCATTTTATCTTTCCTATATATCCACACCTAAGCAATTAAAATATGATTAGATATCATTTTGACAGAACGCTAAACCATAAATTCAAAATTTCGTGCACTTTAAATAACTAATTATTATACCATTCTTTATTACTAAGAAAATCACAATTATTCTTTAACTAATTATACTATTAATCATGATTAATCTATAAAACGTATGAAATTATTCTTACCACAATATTCTTAGCTCAATTTAATCCTCTTGATGAGATGAACATTTCTTCTCAAGGAATTGGAGGCCAAATATCTCTCCTTTACCTCCAATTTTCACTATTTTCTCTCTAAAACTCTCTCTCCATTTTTGCTCCTTTTCCCCTTTCTCTCTCTCCAGCCACGAAAATGGCTGATCCTCAGCCATTTCTCACATTTTTCAGATAGATTTTAGGATGAATTTACCTTTTAGTCCAACTTATCCTTTTAGGTTTACCATTTTGCCCTTACATGTCTCTTTAATTGCTAAAATACTACAATTATCACCATTCAATCATACATACTTTAATTAGTTAATCTAGATTAGTACTAAGCTAATTCTTAAGATTAACATAATTAATCATGATTAGTAAACCTTAATTACCCCTTCTTCACTCACTAATTATGCTTTAATCACAATTAGTCACTAATCAAATAGGGACATGTGGCACTTTCTTATTGTTTCTCTACTTTAAATTACCAAATCATATTTGTATCTAATAATATTCTTGGACTAAGGTTTATGCAAATAATATCATTGATTAAGGAGGAAATCTAATGAAGGTGACATATCCTTTAAGCATAAGTGTAATTTTACTTACTATCATTTTTATGCTAATTTTCATAACCCTAGCCTTTTCATCTTTAACATTTATTTAAATATTTTAATTATCTTAAAAGTAAGCAATTTTCTTTTCGGGTGTTACACAAAGTGCTCATCAATCGACTCAAATGACTCATTTTGAGGTAGTTTATGGTTTCAATCCTTTACTCCTCTTAATTTGTTATTGCCTTTGCCTAACAATGATGTGACCATTTCGGATGGAGCCATAAAGGCCGAATTAGTAAAGAACTTGCATGAAAGGGTTAGTCGATCCATCAAAAAGGATAACAAGTCTTATGCTAAGTATGCTAACAGAGGAAGAAAAGCAATGAATTTTCAAGTGGGAGACTTAGAGGAAAGGTTTCCAAGAAAAAGGGATTCCAAACTTGCACCAAGAGCTGATGGTCCTTTCAAAATTGAGGAGAAGATTAATATGAATGCTTATAAGCTTGAGTTCCCTGGAGAATATGGGGTGTCAGCTACTTTCAATTTTCAGCCTCTAGATTTGAGGACAAATCCTCAAACACCCCTGGAGAATGACACGCCTCAGGTTGCCATTCCTCAAGGTGCCATCACTCGAGCCTAGTTAAAGGATTTCCTAATTTATTTGTTCATTTTGCAGGGATTAAATCTAATGAAATATCATTTATAGAGATCTCTTCTGATGATCAAGAGTAACCCAAACATCTTATTTCATGGATGGATCATAGAGAAGAAGTCAAGTGTACCCGAGAAGATAGCATTTGGCACACCCGGTTTCTAGCATTGCATGATCCATGTACTGTTATTCATTTACATGCTTTGTTTTTAGTCTTAGCTCATTTCATGTTTAATTTTGTGCACATGGAAATGACATGAGTATGACATGATTTTATGGGTTTTAAGGGTTTCTACTTTTTGATTAGCAGCCAACTCTCTCCCTTCACGTTGAGGAAGTTTAATTTTATCCTTGTGATGTTAGTTAGCTACTAAGAAGTCTCTAGAATTAGTTTCTCTCCTTTTTTATTTTCAAGATGAACGTAGTCACTCAGCTTCGGTTGATTCATTCAACCGAATATGGCTATAATTTTAGCTTACTTAGGGTCTATAAATAACTCACTTGAGGATAGTTATAATAAGTTTTGTGATGTTGGAAATTAGAGTGCATTGGCATTTCTTTAGAATTCATTTCCTAAGCTCCCTTCCGATCAAACTCCGGTGAGTCATATCAAGTTGTCTGAGAAGAACCTTCAATTCAGCTTACTTTCGAGCTAGTAAGTTGAGTTTTTCTTACTGCTTTCGATCATCATTGCAAGGAAGAAATGTTAGTAGCAAGTTATATTTAGCTCTTCACTCCATTTCGGGATCATTATCCTCCATAAACTTCTTAAAAAATCAGCCATAAATTCCTCATCCCCGATCACATTCCAAACTCTAGAAAATCAACCAACCTTCCCCAAAATAGGTTCCTTTGTCCTTAATCCGAGAAAAATGAATGAACCTATCCTTCCATTTCAATTTCGCGTCACTTAAGAATTTCACCTTTAGGCTTTGTGTTTAGGGTTTAGGTCTTTGGGCTTAGAGTTTTAAGCTTAGAGCACAAGGATCAGTGCTTAAGGCTTCTGACAAAGGACTGAGGTCTTTCGGCTTAGGTCTTTGAGATTAGGGCTTAGGGCTTTGAGCTTTGCGATTTGGGCTTAGGATCTAGGGTTTTGGGCTTGGAGCTTTGTACTCAGATCATAGGGATTAGGGGTTAGGGCTTCGACCTTAGGGCTTAGGACTTTTGGCTTAGGGTTTTAAGGTTAAGGTTTATTTCTTAGATTTTATGGTTTAGGGCTTAGAACTTAGAGCTTAGGGCTATGAATTAGGGCTTTGGCCTAGGTGTTAGGGCTTAGGGCTCAAGTTTTAGGGTACTGAGCTTATGATTAAGATTTGTGCTTAAGGCTTTGGTCTTGGTGCTTGGGGCTTAGTGCATTTGATTTTGGGCTTAGGGCTGGGATTCGGGCTTAGGGCTTATGGCTTAGAACTCAAGGCTTAGTGCTTATAGCTTAGGGCATTGGGCTTAGGACTTAATTATTAGGGCATTAGACTTACGGCATAGAGCTTATGGCTTACAGCTTTAGGCTTTGGCCTTAGGCATTACGTCATAGGGCTTATGGCTTAAGCCTTAAGGCTAAGGGCTAAATGCTAAGGCATTAAGCTTAGGGTTGAATGCTTATGGCATTGAGCTTAAGGGTTAGGGATTAAGGCTTTCTGCTTAGGACTTTGGGCTTTTGGCATAGGATTAGTGTTTAGGGCTTTAGACTTACGACTTTGGACATAGGTCTTTCTGCTCGAGGATTAGGGCTTAGGGATTCGACATTAGGGGTTAGGGCTTTGGTCTTAGGGCTTTGGCCTTAGGTGTTACGGATTTGGCTTAGGACTTAGGGCTTATAGCTTATGGCTTTAGGATTAGGAGTTATGGCCTTGTGCTTTTGTCTTAGGGCTTTAGGGTTTGGATTTAGGGCTTAGGGTTTTGGGAATTAAGGTTTTGGTCTTTGGGCTCAAGGATTTGGACTTAGGGCTGCAGGCTTAAGGCATTGAGATTTTGGCTTTGTGCTCTGGCTTAGGGATTATGGCTTAGGGCTAGAGCTTTTTGCTTTGGCCTTAGAGATTAGGATAGGAGCTTGGACTAAAGGCTCATGGCTGAGACTTTATGGCTTAAGGCTTAGAATTGAAGAATTAAGGCTTACCACTAGGACTTAGGGCTTAGGGATTAGAGCTTAGGACTTTGGGCTTTAGGCTTAGGTGTTAAGGCTGAGGACTTAAGGCTACAAGTGTGGGCTTAGGGATTAGGGCTAATGGTTGAGGGCTTTGGGATTAGGGCTTAGGGCACAAGGCATTGTGATTAGAGATTTGGGCTTAGGATTTAGGGATTTGGGATTATGACTTTGGACTCAGGGCATAGGGATTAGTGTTTAGGGCTTCGTGCCAAGGGCTTAGGGCTTCCGGCTAAGGGCTTAGAGCTATTGCCTTAAGGCTTAGACTTTAATGTTAAGGATTTTGGGATTAGGGCTTTCGGCTTACAGTTTATGGCTTAGGGCTTTGGGCTTAGGGATTAGTGCTTGGTCTTTGGGCTTAGGGCTTAGAGATATGAGCTTAAGGATTAGGGCTTAGGTTTTAGGGTTTTGGGCTTAGGGCCAAAGGCTAAAGGTCATGGGCTTAGGTTTGGGGCTGAAGGGTGGGGCCTTAAGGCTTTGAACTTTGGTCTTAAGGCTTTGGGCTTAGAGCTTTAAACTTCAGGCTTTGTGTTTAGAACTTTGGACTTCAGGTTTTGAGCTTAGGGCGTTTGACTTCGAGCTTAGAGCTTATGTCTAACAGTTTAGGGCTTGGGGCTTAGGGTTTACGGCTTAAGGCTTTTGGCTTTTTGCTAAGAGATTAAGGCTTAGGTTTTAGGGCAGAAGGCTTCTGGCGTTTGGCTTTGGCCTTTGGTCTTTCGGCTTTTGGCTTTGTGCTTAGGGTTTCGGGCTTAGTGCTTAGGGCTTTATGCTTAGGGGTAGGATTTTGGAATTAGATAACTTAAGGATTTGGGATTAGGGCTTCGAGATTAGAGCTTGAGGGTTAGAGCTTTGGGCTTAGGGCTAGGATTAGAGCATGGCGCTTTGGGCAGCTTGTGTCTTCAGGCTTAGAGCTTAGGACTTTAGGCTTAAATCTTAGGGTTTTGGGCTTTAGGATTAGAGCTAAGGTTTTAGGGGCAAGGGCTTTGGGCTTAAGGATTATGGCTTAGGGTTTAGGGCCTAATGCTTAGGGTGAGGGCATATGGCTTAAGGCCTAGGGCTAAGAGCTTTGATCTTAGGTTTGAGGCTAGTGCTTAGGGCTTTGGGCTTTGAACTTTGATCCTAAGGCTTTTAGCATAGGGCTTTGAACTTTGGGCTTAGGGCTTATAACTTTCGTCCTAAGCTCTTAGCCCATAGCCCTAAGCCTTAAGCCATAAGCTCAAAGCCATAAACCATATGATGTCCATGAGGCAGACAATTCTTCCTTCTCCCATAATTTGATCTTGACTTTACATACATTTATGCATTGGATGATGAATGTGTCCCTGATGTGCCTTCCTTGGGGGTCGGCGCACCGTTGTGTACGGCAAATGGAAAATCGGGACGTGCGAATTGTGAGGTTGGGTTGCAGAAGCGTATTGTGATGTAGATAATGGTATTTGGTGGTGTGAAAAGCGGAATGGCTCGGGTGAATATTGGAGTGGTTCGGTGGATGAAATTATTGGTAGATTTGGGTAAGGGAAGGATTTGAAAGCTCGTGGGATGGAATGGATAAACTCTTGCGAGTTTTGGTGATGGAATGGCTGGACAATTTGAACACTTGAGCAATCAAAGTGTTATCCTCGGTAGTCCTCGCCCGCACTCGGATATGACTCACCGAACGTAGGTGCAAAGGTTTGACGCTCTCGGTCGGATGTGACTCACCGGAGAAGTATTCGTCGGAGAGAGCTTCAAGCCTTTTGGGAAGAAGGTGCAATGCACAATTTTTATCTAAAAATTCACTCTATTGATTCAAGTGTAAGTGTTACACTTAAATAAGCATAAACGTAAAAGATAACAAATCTACTAAAGATATACTAAGAAGTAAAGCTAAGCCCTTCGGTGATTTGAACGCCTAGGATTAGCTTTGGAAACCTTCGGTTGACTTTAGGTTTGGTTCAACGGATTTGGCAAGGTCGGGTTGTTGCTTTGACCGGTGGTGCTCGCGGTTGACCGAGAGGGTGCGTCGGGTGAGCGGAGCTTCGAACGAATGAGGGATTGGCTTGAGCCAATCTGGATCCGGCGCTTCTAAAGTCTCCTCGGAGGTCAACTTGACGTAGCGCACGGTTTGGTTCTTCAATGGCTCGATGATGACTCGGGTGTGTGCGTGGGCACGTCTAGATGGGCCGAGTCAGCGGTTAGGCGTGGGCAAGCTTCAAGGGATCCGTGCGTTTGTTGAGGATATTTGTTGAATGAAGATCCTCTGAAGATTTAACAGTTGTTCCATGGATTTGGTGCATGGAAATCCCTTGTGATTCGCTGGTGGTTCGGTGATCGGCCATGCTCGTGCGTCCGATGGGTGATCTACGGTCATCATCAAGATCTACTCGTGCCAATGTGATCCTCTTCCTATCCTTAACCAAATAACCAAAATACTTAAAGATTAAGTAAGTTTGGCCGATAGAATTTGGCTAAGTCTTTGAATGGGCCGTAGGTGGGCCGAGGCTTGACCGTGGGTCGGTCAATGATCGGCCATGGCGTTCCTCCGTGGGCTTTCGCTCGTGCGTTGAGTTCTCTTCCTCTTGGGCTGGCTTTCCTTCCTCTTCTAAGGTTAAATGCTTGCTGAAAGGAAATCTTCTACGCGTGACCGAAAATAGGGCCCATGGTTGAACACTCGATCCAAAGGGTTTGGACCGTGCGTTCACCCATGTGGGTCACGTGTGCCGCTGGGCCGAAGCCCTAGTGGACTTTGACGGGCCGACGACCGGGGTCGTCGGGTCGTGGTCGTGGGGCTCCCAGGCGTCGGGCGGATCTCGGTCACAAGCCTCAGTTGCGTCGTGGGCCGGGTTGCCGGGTGCGTTGTGTCTGGGTGCGTCATATGTCTCGGCTGTGTCGCGGGCCGGGCTACTGGCTGCGATGTGTCCGGGTACGGTCGGACAGTGTACGGTCGGACAGGGTCCGGTGTACGCGTCGGGGCCGGGAATGGCCGAGCACCAAGTAACGGAGTGCTTGGGCCTTTCCCGATCATGTTCGGTCGGTATGTCCGAGGCTAAGAGACCTGCAAAATGAGCAACTAAGTTAGAAAAATCACCCGTGCCCGGTTGCACGGGATCACGTCCGTGGTCGGGATAGTGTCCGTGATGTGCTCCGGTTGCACATCAGTCCCACACCAATTTCATCACCCGTTGGGTGACATTTTAAAAACATGCATGGGAAAAATTTTTCGTATCTTTCATAAAACATGATGCATGGACATGATTCATACATATGCATGACATGATAACATAATTTAATTACAAGCAACATAATGCATCAAACATCTCCCAAGTCAACCGTAATAAACATTTCTAGTATACTTGAGTTAACTTAACTCTTGACTTATGATAATACATAAACATCAAACAATGTCAATCAAGCATCAATCAAACCCAAATCACTTGGGTCGGTGTACGGTACGATACACCCCAACAGAATATCATTAATAACATTATCATAAAAACAAATAACTCCTAATACATTCTTTCTTAATGGATATCTAAGTAATCAAACACATCATCCTTATGTCCTATACTCTGTGATGTAGTCCCACAAGGGGCCAAACACATGCAAAGATTACTTACTTGGATTCCTTAGCTTTAGATTGGTATTCTGAATTCTTAGTGATTCAATGAGCTTGCTTATATACCTTAACATCATAAAATAAAAAAATATAAGCCAAACTCAGAATATCCTGTTTCACTATAAACTTAAGGCATCTTGACACGGAATGGAGAGGGGTTTAGATTTAGGAAGTGGGAGAATCCAGTTAGGCTAAATGGAAAAATGATAATCCGATAATTCTAGAATCTGGACTGGAATTTGGACAGTGATTTCTCAATAATGCGAATGATTTTGTGGCAGAAATTTTGAGGGGAACCTTGGGAGTAGGTTGAGTAACAATCCTCCAAAAATGAAGGAAATCACGCAGATGGATTGGTTGGAAAACAATGTAACAGTAGCGGCGTTTTTGGTGGTGGCCAAAAATCTGCCGGTGGAAAGAACTAAAACCAAACGAAAAATATTGATGGAAGGAAGAGCTTGTGACCTTCAACCTCACCCTAAAGTCCTTGAAGAAGGCTGGAGTATTGAAGCACCAAGAAATCTCCAGCTCGGAGGGAGGATTCCTTTGAGATAACCTACGGTGGCCGGAGGTGCGCCGACTGCCGGTTTGAAGTTGGAAATGCCCATGAGAGGGAGATGCTCAAAGCAACTTTAATTCAAATTCCAAATTCAAAATTACAAGCAAGCATTGGGGGAGGTTTTATCAGCTGAAAAGAGAGGAAAAAAAGGAGGAAAAATTATGAGCCAAAGTCATGCAACATGCATGCTGAAAATGAAAATAAAGGAGGGAAAATTGGACCAATGAGAATGCAAGAATGTGATGCCCACGTGATCTTGCACCCCTACAGTCAATTTGCCCTTATTTCTTGGCCCAAAATACCCTTCTTTCAGCCAATAATCCCTCATGCAAAACCCCATGCAAAAGCATGCAAAATAACTAAAATGTATCTAGCCGAGAAACCCTCTCGGGTTCTCCTAAAATGTAATGTAAAAATTAACGTAAAATTATACTAAAAAAATGCAATAAAATTCCTTCACTCCATTGAAGTGTTGATGAGTTGAGTTGTGGGATATTTGGTCACGTTTGCATGTGACTTTAACTCACCATGCAACGTGAACTTCAACCGGGTTTATTTGCGGGCTTGATTTCGGGAGGCTCGGTTCTTGGTTGTAAGTCCACCTTTTCTCCATGACAATTAATCATGTGTTTTGGCCTTGTTTGATCCTCTAAAGTTGGCTTAGAAATGTATAGTTCATCAATTAATTTTCTTGTAAAATTAACAAATGTGTTAGAAAATTCCCGAGCTCGGGCTCGTGTGATTGCTCCACTTGGCATGCCAATCTGTGGCATGTCACATCTATAACTTTATCGAAAGCACTCTAATAAAAACACTTAAGGTACCAATTTCAACCTTAAAGTGTTGGCTATACTTCATTAGAAGACATCATGACCAATTTCTAACTCGAAGATTTTGTAAAACTTGGATTCCAGAAACCGGGTAACATGACTTATAATTTGTATACCCATAGACAATCTTTTTAATTTCATGCATTTTTAACCATATAACGTCATTCCCATCACTTATAATCTAACCTAGAACAAAAGTAGGTGCTGCTAAATAACAAACTCTGTACCTCAAGGTTAAGTTCGTGGTCTTCCTTCCTCCTTGCACTTCTAACCCTTAAATACCAAAATTCTTGTACTAAATACTAAAACCTCATACTTTGATTTCAAACCCTAATTTTTCTCACACGAATTTGGAGAGGATTTTAGAGAGAGGAGAGAGCTGAAAGAGAGCTGCGGGTCATGTTGGAATAGCTGAAGACTCCAACAAATTTTATACATTTGGAATGTGAAGAGTCATGTTGTTCAAGCATAAGGTGTGATCATCCAAGCTCACCACCTCTTCATGCATGAGGTATCACAATCTTTTTCACGTGACACTTCCCTATTGGTCCATTCTTAATTAATCATAGATTGACTTTCCTAAAATTTCATTGAAAAGTTAATATTTCAGCAATAAGATGTCGACCTCTAATTCAAGGTGTCGACCCTTAGTAAAACCCGAGAGTTTCAAGGGTGACCCCTTTTAAAATTTTCATAACTTTCATTCCACAACTCGGATTTCAATAATTCAAAAACTCATCTTTTTCTTATTGAGTCTGATGTAACTTTATAGAAGACTTAAACTTCAATTTATGAGTTTGACATAACCAAATATACGAAATACCAAACATAGCTCAAAATTCATAATTCTATAGTCTGGTTTTCCTTCACCAATTTTTAATAAAGATAACTTCCTCTCCAGAAGTTCAATGGAATTGACTTACCTATAAATCTTCTTATCTTGACGTCTACTACAACTTTGTAGAAAAACACTTTGCCAGTTATGCTCTTCTAAGACATGATATGATTGTAACACAGAAACTGCTCTGTTACAAAATTTCAACCCAATATTTGTTCCAACCTTTGGGGTCTAAGATTCATAACTTTCTCTATACATTTTTAAATCTAGGAATTCTTGTTGTTGTAGTTTCATCTACTAATCTATTAAATTCCATTAGAAGAAATCAACTTCATGTTAAGACCCTAAAACCTTGGAATTAGGTAAATACAAATATTGTTTCCGATTCGTCAATTCATTACTTCTAAGGTGTAATTTTGTCTCCGTATTCATCTTTTCCTAGCACATTTCATTCTCTAACAATAAAAAATTATATTCACATAATGTTATTGAACATCAAAAAGTTGGGTGTTACAATCAACCCTCCTTATTTGAAACTTTTTTCCTCAAAATTTACATGCCAAATAACTTAGGATAATCCCTTTCTATCTCTCCTTGTCGTTCCCAAGTAGCTTCATCCATCGAGTGGTTCTTCCATAGTACCTGAACCAAATTAATCTTCTTGTTTCTTAGTTCCTTGATCCTTGCATCAAGTATCCTTGTTGGACTTCATCATATGTTAAGGTCGGCTTAATCTCAATGCTACTCAGTTCGACCATTTGCTCGGGATCCCGCATCCACTTTCTCAACATGGATACATGAAATACATTGTGAAATTTTGTCCTCAAAATTTACATGCCAAATAACTCAGGATAATCCCTTTCTATCTCTCCTTGTCATTCCCAAGTAGCTTCATCCATCGAGTGGTTCTTCCATAGTACCTTAACCAAAGTAATCTTCTTGTTTCTTAGTTCCTTGATCCTTGCATCAAGTATCCTTGTTGGACTTTCATCATATGTTAAGGTCGGCTTAATCTCAATGCTACTCGGTTCGACCATTTGCTCGGGATCCCGCATGCACTTTCTCAACATGGATACATGAAAAACATTGTGAAATTTTGTCCTCAAAATTTACATGCCAAATAACTCAGGATAATCCCTTTTTATGTCTTCTTGTCGTTCCCAAGTAGCTTCCTCCATCGAGTGGTTCTTCCATAGTACCTTAACCAAAGTAATCTTCTGGTTTCTTAGTTCCTTGATCCTTGCATCAAGTATCCTTGTTGGTCTTTCATCACAGGTTAAGGTTGGCTTAATCTCAATGCTACTCAGTTCGACCATTTGCTCGGGATCTCGCATGCCCTTTCTCAATATGGATACATGAAATACATTGTGGATTCCATGCATAGTTAGCGGCAAATCTAGCTCATAAGCTGTCATCCCAATTATCTTCACTATCTTGAAGGGGCCAACGAATCTTGGAGCAAGTTTTCCTTTCTTACCAAATTGTTTAACACCCTTGAATGGTAAAATTTTTAGGAAAATTTCATATCCTACATCAAATTCTAGTTCCCTTCTTCTTTGATTTGTATAGTTCTTTTGTCG
>QAOC01053866.1:29825-181483 GCA_003255005.1 Begonia fuchsioides | reverse complement strand
CAGCGGTAAAAAGTATTTCATTTCTTTTATCGATGATTTCTTACAAAAAACTTGGGTTTATTTTCTGAAAGAAAAATCTGAGGCGTTCGAGGTATTCAAAAAGTTCAAAGTTATGGTGGAGAAGGCNTGTAAAAAACCTATTCAATTTATTTTCAACCCGACCCAAATAGCGCGGGTTGGGTCGGGACCCGCGGGTTGGGTCGGGTTGCCCATCCCTAGATAGAGGTGAAGAGTATACTTCAACGGCTTTCCTGAAGTATTGCGAGGAGCAAGGCATAAGGCGATTTCTAACCGCACCGTACACTCCTCAACAAAATGGTGTGGCCGAAAGAAAGAACCGAATCATTCTCGACATGGTGCGATCAATGCTCAAGACCAAAAATATGCCAAAAGAATTTTGGCCGGAAGCTGTACAATGCACCATCTATGTGCAAAATTGATGTCCACATGTCAAGTTAGATGATCAAACACCACAAGAGGCATGGAGCGGACAAAAACCGACAGTTTCTCATCTTAAGGTTTTCGGTAGCGTGGCTTATGCACACGTACCAGATCAACAAAGAACGAAGCTCGAAGATAAAACTAAAATGTATATTTTTATTGGGTATGATGAGAAGACAAAAGGATACAAGCTTATTAACCCGATAAGCAAGAAGGTGATAGTAAATCGTGATGTACGAGTAAATGAAGCAAGAGAGTGGGACTGAAACAATTCGACGGAGGTTAACATCAAAGTTGGAGAAGCATCAGTTGTTGTACCAACAAGTATACCAACAAACTCTGAAACTACCGATGATGAAGATGAACCACGACAACCCAAAATGCGAAGTTTGCAAGATTTGTATGATTCGACTAATGAAGTACACCTTGTGTGTCTTTTGGCAGATGCTGAAAATATCAGCTTTGAAGAGGCGGTGCGAGACAAGAAGTGGCAAGTTGCCATGGATGAGGAGATCAAAGCGATTGACCGCAACAATACATGAGAGCTAATAGAATTACCAGAAGGAAGTCAGTCTATTGGTGTGAAGTGGGTGTTCAAGAAAAAGATGAATGCTCAAGGGAAGGTAGAGCGATACAAGGCACGACTTGTTGCGAAGGGATACAAGCAAAAGGCGGGAATAGACTATGACAAGGTGTTTGCTCTCGTTGCAAGAATGTTGACAATCCGATTGCTAATATCCCAAGCTGCTCAATTCAAATGGCCGATTTTTCAAATGGATGTCAAGTCGGCATTTTTGAATGGTGTGCTTGAAGAAGAAGTCTATGTCGAACAACCACTAGGATACATGAAAATTGGAGAAGAGAAGAAAGTGCTAAAATTGAAGAGGACACTTTACGGGTTGAAGCAAGCACCGCGGTCATGGAATACTCGTATCGATACATATTTCAAGGATAATGGGTTCAAACAATGTCCCTATGAGCATGCCCTTTATACTAAGAAGAGTGAATGTAACATGATATTTATTGCTCTTTATGTTGATGATCTCATTTTTATAGGTAACAATGATGAGATGATAGAAGAGTTTAAGGGCACAATGACACGAGAGTTTGAGATGACAGATATGGGTCTCCTGAAGTATTTTCTTGGTTTGGAGGTTAGGCAAGGAGAGACGGGTATTTTTATATCACAAGAGGCATATGCAAAAAAGATTTTGGAGAAGTACAAAATGGTGAGTCGCAACTCGGTATCAATACCGATGGAACCGGGTGCAAAACTCTCAAAGTTTGATGGAGGAGAACGTGTCGATGCAAATAGATACCGTAGTTTGGTGGGAAGCCTTCAATATCTCACATGCACAAGGCCGGATCTTTCATTAAGTGTCGGCATTCTAAGTCGGTTCATGGAGGAACCAGTTTATTCACATTGGAAAGCATTGAAGCGAGTCCTACGATATATCCAAGGTACGGTGTCACTCGGGTTGTTCTACTCGAAAGCAAAAGATTACAAGTTAATTGGTTACTCTAACAGCGATTGGTGCGAAGACATAGATGATCGGAAAAGTACATCGGGTTACGTGTTCTTTATGGGCAACACAACATTTACTTGGCTTTCAAAGAAGCAACCGATCGTGACGCTATCGACGTGTGAAGCAGAATATGTGGCAGCATCTTGGTGTGTATGTCATGCGATATGGCTTATAAATTTGCTAAGGAAGATGGAGCTCAAGCAACTATGTACAACCTTGATTCAAGTTGACAATAGATCAGAAATTGAGTTGGCAAAGAACCCAGTAAACCATGAAAGAAGCAAACACATTGACGTCCGTTTTTCATTTCATCCGAGATCATGTGAAGGAAGGAAATGTGGAATTAGTGCACGTGACAAGTCAAGATCAAGTTGCAGATATCTTCACAAAACCGCTACCGAAAGTATCTTTTGACAAATACAAGAAGATGATTGGTATGACGGTTGGTAGAAAACATTTAAGTTTATGGGGGAGTTTTGTTGAATAAATTAAATGTTATTTAGTGGGTTTTAATTTAAAAGTTAAAAAAAATAAAAAGCCAAAAGTTATCTAGATGAAAGGTCATAAGTTATGTAGTTGAAAGGCCAAAAGTTTAGAGTTTTTATGACTATAATTAAGTTTTATTATCTCAATTATTAGAAGGGGTTGCTAACACCTATAAATAGGATTGTCATCATTTTGTAAGTGTGTCTTGCTTTTGATCAAATAGAGAATGTGTCTTCTTCCATTGATATTTTCCTTCTTCAATTTAGTTTATTCTTCTTCCCTTTGGTATTTGTTTTTTCTTCAGTTTTCACAAGTTTAATCTTATCTTTCCAAAGCGTGACATCGGCATATTTGTTTAGATAAGAACTATGAACACTTCATGATTATTTTATATTAAACAATAATTTATTCGAATATGCATCAGTTCAATTTGGGTTCAGTTTGTCTCAAATAAAGTCGGCGTCATGGATAAAATATTAAATGTCCTTTTGCTGTTGATCTACCGTCTACGTGCCCTTTGTTCATCCGCTGCATGCCTCCAATTACGAGTGCCTTCAAACTTTCACTCTTCCATCCCCCTCTACTTGCCACGTGTCTGCCACCACCTCCCCTTAGCTCCAACACTCTTCTTCGTCCATGGATATTATATACGAGTATGGCCCGTAAAGCCAGAACATTTAGACAGAAACTAGAGGGAGGAGTCAAAGAAATGACTGCAGCAACAGCAGAAGAATCTATCCTTTATCGTTTGGATAATATGGTAAGAACAAAGAACTTCGCGTTTAACCCTTCAAAGTTTTTTTTTTTCATTTTAAGATTAAATCAATGCGAGTGTAGCTGAGGCAGCTGGAGGAAATGAAAGGAGCTAACAGCCGATCACCCAAGAGTTCATGCGCATCGACTCCGACGAGCGGCACCCTGACCAGCGACGATCTCTCCCCAAAGAGCCTGGAAAAGCATTGCCGTCCGATCAACAACGTCGTCGTGGAAACCGAGATCAAGGGCAACCTCGTCGAGAGGCTGGACCTGATGGAGGATGGTCTACTGAAGGTAAGATAGGTCATTCTCAACGAGACTTAATACAAATAAACTCATCAACGTGAGGAGTTGTTATATTTGATCAGGTGTGTTCGAAGACGGAGGCGGAATTACAGGCTGAGAAGAAGAGAGAGGAGAAGGAGAAGAGGAGAGAGAAGAAGAGTAAGAAGGGTTTGAAAGGACTAGTGAGGGTGTGTGTGAAGGGAGGAGATAAAACATGAACCAGGAATGGAATAGGTCATTAGGGTTGACCCCATATGTTCATATCTCACCATCACTCCTTTTTTTTATTTATCTCAATTTAAATTATATTTTATAAATTAGCCCATGATTCGAATGTTACAGGGACAGCCAAATTTTCTGTATCAAAACAACACAAGTATTAGCGTATACACGTTCATGATCGTGACAATTTGATTTTACTCTATAAAAAATACAATAAAATATCAAACATATGTCACGAAAAGCAAAATTTAGCCGGCGATAGGATCCTAATCATGCATTCGATAGTCTTATTAATTGCGTTCCGTCTCCCTCGAGGGTCTAAATTTTTATTTTTAAAAATTAGGTTTGAATTTGTTTGTTTTAGAAAATATTGGGGTTGAAGTTGTTTTTACCTTATTTATTTTAACATAAATAAAAGACCTGCCCTGTAAAGTAGTAACAATACGAAACTGACGGGTTCAGCTCAGTTGGTCGAGATGTGGCAGATCTAATAACAAGTGCTTGAGTTCGAATCCTGCGCTGCCCTAAGGTGAGAGTTGTTACCCTCAATTTTAGGGTAGCTCCTTGGGGCATCAGGAAAAAGGCCTCCCATCTCTGGACTACTGAGTCATCGTAACTTACCCCCTCATGACCTATCGAGCCGAAATATGGAGATTCTCGGGATAGAAGATTCTGACTTTCGATGACAAGTAACAATGGTAAACTTGGGACATGGTGGTCAGTTAAGATAATCCACGTGTACCACCGGCCTAACAGAGTACTCAATGGGCCCCACTCCAAATTAACTTGGATTTCAATCTCATTTCATATGCATTTCAATCTCACTTGCCTCTCTCCTTTCAACTCCGACGTTGAATTTAAATTCCCTCGCATTTCTCTCCATTTTCATTTCCAGTTTCGTTACTCTCTTTCTCTCTCTCAAATATTTCCATCCTTTGTGTTTTCTGTTTGTCCATAAGTCTCCAGTCGATGATGCTGAGGGGTTAATCTTTCTTTTGATGGTTGTGGCGTCTTCTTTTGATCTTCCAGTTTGCTCGGTGAACTGATTGCTGTAACAATGATGATTTCTAGGTCTTCAGATAATCGGTTAGTTTTTCTACTAACTTGGGTTGTAGTCTTCGTTTCAAAGTCTAGTTCTGCTTGGAAATGTGTAAACTCGCTCGGTCGTCTGGTCGCTCGTTTATTTTATTCTTGTATTTCCTTTTTTTGGAGTATCTCTCTCTCTCTCTCTCTCTCTCTCTCTCTCTCTCTGGTTTTAATTGGATTGTTACAGGGTAGATGATTTGTACTCTAGTTTATGATATCCTTGCATTTATTTGCCTACAAATGTCTTAATGATTATTTTAATTAATTTTCAAAACCGAGGGATGGTCTCTCTTTTCAAGATGGTGATGTTTGAATTTTTCTTCCAAGTGCTTTTTCCTAATTTACTCATTTTGAGTGACTCCTTCCTCAACCATTTATTTTCAGATCACTACATTATTTTGACGAAACAAGTTCAAAGGTAGACATTTTTCTGGTGGAAAACTGACCTTATGATTTATCGGTACTATTTTTTTTGGTGATTAAGTGGATCTACCAGTTTCTTTTTATTGTTGATGATTGACTGTGTATTCAAGTTTCTTTCTTCCTTGGATTAGCACGAAAGCCCAGTAGATTTTCCGACATCTTTTTTTATCAGTAATCCTTGTGTATTTTTGTTTGTCTTTCTCCTTTTCCTATTATAATTAAAGGACATGTGGTTTCTGTTTCACTATGTTTCCTCAATTGTTCAAGCACCTTTGGATATATTGTTATCTTGTTGAATAATTTTTTTTGCGCCTTATCGAGTATTTTTTTGCAATTAATAAATGTGCTATGAATTTTTAATCTTCATTTTTATTCAGTATTGGCACAAGATTGACTCTCTGTATTTTGCTTCTCCATTCTGAGAAGTTGAAGAATATGTGGTGGTCCTAAAACACTAAAATCAGCATCTACAGATACTTTGTCTCCTGCGCAAATTACTAGTGCTAAGCCAAAAGATATGAGGTGCTTGATAACTGGAAATGAAGTTTCTATATACAACTTGTTGGAATTTGCTTCTGATAATAACGTCGAAGAGTTTAAACAACTGATAGCTTGTGATACATCTTCCATTAATAACTCTGGACTGTGGTATGTCCGTCGTAGTGGCTCAAAGCAGGTTGTTCAAGAGGAAAGAACCCCACTAATGGTTGCTGCTAGTTATGGTAGTGTTAATGTCCTGAAGCTTTTGCTTTCGTTTCCTGAGATTGATGTAAATCTTTCATCTGGACTTGATAAAAGCACTGCCCTTCATTGTGCTACTTCTGGTGGATTGGTTAGCATTTTTGAGGCTGTTAATATTCTGTTATCTGCAGGCGCGAATCCAAATTCTGTTAATGCATATGGTTATCGCCCTATAGATGTCATTTATGTACACCCAAAGCTACATAACATGAAGGTCCAGATTGAGCAACTTTTAAGAAGTAGTGATTCTCATCCTGATGAATTGTCCTGCTTTCAATTATCCATCAATACATCATGTTCTTTATCACCTGATCTCTCTGCAGATTCAGAGAAAGATTTTTTATCTTTGAGGTTAGCATCTTCTCTCGTTGGGAAAAGTACTAGTGACTCAGTTAATTCTACAGTGGAGAAGAAAGAGTATCTAATTGATCCTTCTCTTCCTGACATAAAAAATAGTATCTATGCTACTGATGAGTTTCGCATGTTTTCCTTGAAGGTGAGACCTTGTTCACGTGCATATTCACATGATTGGACCGAATGTCCTTTTGTTCACCCTGGGGAGAATGCTCGCAGAAGGGATCCAAGAAAGTTTCACTACAGTTGCGTACCTTGTCCAGACTTTCGAAAGGGTGCTTGTAGGCATGGAGACATGTGTGAATATGCACATGGGGTGTTCGAGTGCTGGCTCCATCCTGCTCAGTATCGAACACGACTATGCAAGGATGGGGCAAGTTGTGATAGACGGGTTTGTTTTTTTGCCCATGCAACTGAGGAGCTTAGGCCCTTGTATGCATCTACTGGTTCTGCTGTTCCTTCGCCGCCCTCAGCACATACTGTTATGGACATGGCTGCCACATTAAGTCTCTTTCCTAGATCTCCTTCATCATTATCAGTCATGTCTCCCTCTCCTTTTTCTCAGCTAAAGTCTCCATTTTCTTCACCAACGTCTCCAGCCTCAACAGCCTGGGCTGATCTTCCTGGAAGCAGCTTACAAGCCAGTCGCCTGAGGAGTTCTCTTAGTGCTAGAGACATGCCACTGGAAGATTTAAATAGGTCGATGGATCATGACTCGCAGAAACATCTTGCGAGTGAGGAAAATATTCTGTTTAGCCGCTCTGGCTGCCCTAAAACGATAACTCCTTCCAATCTGGAAGAACTTTTTTTCTCTTCTGTGATATCTTCATCACCTCGGTTTTCTGATCCTGGAGCTGCTTCTGTGTTTTCTCCAACATACAAATCAGCTGTTTTGTCACAATTCCAACAACAGCAGAGCATGCTGTCACACGTGAATACTGGTCTTCTGTCACCTAGAACTGTTAAACCCCCATTGCTGCATGCCTCTTTAGGAGCCTTGTCTCCTGGGCGGATGTCTCCAAGAAATGCCGATATGATGTCTCCTATGAGCTCTAGATTTTCTCCATTTGCTCACGGCGAGAAGCATCAAAATCATTATCGCGTGAACTCTAGTGACCTTGGATCTAACATTCCTGTCTCAAATGGATCCTCAGTAAATTCCTGGTCGAAATGGGGTTCTTCTATGGGAAAAGCCGATTGGTCAGTTAATGGGGATAAACTGGCTCGCTTGAGAGGATCATCGTTACTTGAGCTTGGTAGTGATGAGGTGGTGGAGCCTGACTTCTCATGGGTACAAACCCTTGTCAAAGAATCTCCTCCAGATATAATGAGGGACAAGTTAACAGTTCCGGTCCCTGGCGGCACAATGCCCTGTGAAACTTTGACTACTAATTCTCAATTTGAGTCCATTGATCATTTGGTGTTAGGATCTTTGCTTGAGCAGATGCCTGCATGATACTAGCAGTCGAAGCTCAAGGGAAATTAAAGAGTTATTGAATTTTTATTTGTATTATATTTATGATTTACGGCAGAAGGATAAAATTGAGGAAGAAACCTTGCTCATTGGGGCACCATCAAAGGAACGTTCCTGGTTAGGCTTCAAATGTCCTTCTCTTTTGTATTTATTCTTTCTGCAATTTTTAAATTTAAAGAAGCTACGAGTTTAGTTCAATGATACGTTGAGTTGTCTATCTTCATCTAAATATTCGTCAAAGTTAGCAAATACTAATCTCTCCCTATTGGTGCTACCGAAAATGGTGTTGAGATGGAAGCATGGCAGCTTTTTTATTATGTAAAAAAACCATAATTCTAAATTCTAATTGTATTATTATCACATGCTTCCTTTTAGTAGCATTATATTTCACAGGAGTTTTTTTGGTGCATAGGGATCCGTGATAATGATGTGGTGGGGTCCTGAAGTGAGAAAGTGATGCTAAATCGTTACATTCAAATTCAATAAAATATAGGATTGGAGTTGGTGGGGCCTGGGGGAGATGTTTTCCTTGAAATGTGGGCATAAGCTTTTAAAAGAAGACAGTAGATAGCAGATACGAAGAGGGGTGGTGGGGTAGGAGTGAAGGGTCCATTGCTTTTATAGGTCGGTGGAGAAGTGGAATTTGGGTTTCTCTATTTTCAAGTGGTTTCTTCGTCTGGTTCATTTTGTGGGGCGTTGGCTCTATATGCTCTAGTCACCATCATCATCCTCATTTCAGTACCTTTGTTGGGTACGGGTTTTGTCTTGGCTTTGGCCACCCCTTTTTTCTTCATGTTTTTCGTGCATTTGTTGTGATGCCTATTTTATTTGGTTTAACTTGACTCGACTTGTATTAAGAATTGAAAGTAAAACAAAAGATAAATTGCAAAATTTAAAGAAGGAAAATATTGCTGAGAAAACAAACCTAGAAGTAACAGTAATTTGGACATTAATTTTCCACTAGAATTAGTTGTGAAATCTTCCACTATTTCACTGGCAGCGCTGTGATTTCCACATTTTGACTCCCATTAATTTGGATTATGTTGTTAGCTTATCCGTTCAATTCAGATATAAATTGATGCAACACGACAATTCAACGAGCAGAGCAACGAAGAGATGTGTCATCACAAATGCATTACACAAATAAAAGAACATTATATGCAAGTTGTAATGATAACAATTATTGGCAGCTATATTATTACAGGGTTATGCATGTTCTTCAACTGGCACCTAAGGTAACGCCAAGGTCCTGTTCCACTGCCCATCCTTGAAAACAACAAATTCACACCCTTAATATTCTAGTTTTCAATTTGAAAACAAAATAGAGTTTATGTTCTTCCAACGAATTGAATAACCGAAAAAAGAGGGACGTATGTTAATGGTTACCTCCAAAGACCCACAAGGGTTCTCAAAATCATGTAAATGGTTAGAGCAATCCAAATCCCAAGGAAGCCATTGGTGTTTGAGAGAAGGATTATACACACAATGCTGACAATTGCAACCACAACCTGCAAGTTTAAGTATCTATACATTTAGCATAATTATTTCAGAAAATGGGTCTGAGAAATGGTGTTAGTTTTCCAAAAAGATGAAAACTTGCCAGTGAGTAGGCTGAATATGCAAAATCAGAAGCTCCAAAGTTCACTCCATCAAACACAAAAGCCAACGAATTTATCGGTTGTGTTGCTGCAACAAACTACTCCCAAAACGACAATAAAAAACATGTCGATTTATTCAAATTTATTAACAATTTTAATTTGATAAACAGACTTCTCAATGATCAGCAGGGGAAAAGGTTAGAAATCCACCGGAATTCCGACATGTATAAGGCGCTGGACATGAAAATCTTTGGAAAAGATTACCGCCCCGAATTGCATGACAATCCCGACCAATACTGCAAGTCCAGAACCCAAGACCAAGCTCATCTGCACTTTCAGTTCCTTAAATTTTTCCCTCGGACTTCCTCGGCAACCAAACAGATACTGTAATAATAAACATAATACGAGTACCTGTATAATCCTTGTAGCCACACTGGTTGTCTTGTCATAGTCCTTCTCAGCAAATGCACAAGCTAAGATTGCCTTTCAATCAACAGATTTGTGCAATAACAAAAACCCATTTGTTATTTTATTCTTCACAAATCAAAGCTAAGAAAAATGAGAATTTTTTTATATTTACCTGTCCAGCAACGGCTAGGCCATCAGAGAGTAAAGAAGACGTCAGCCAAATCTGCAGGCAAGTTTGGAAAGCAGCCATTGGAACAGGGCCTAAGTTTGAAGCTCTTGATGCTGATAATGTCACACAAAATGTCACTGCTACCACTCTCGCCAACAAGACACCCCCTGTCAACAAATATTTTAGATTCCTCATTGATGAAAATGCATACAAAGTAGGCTATCAATAAGACAGTTTCGAGTAATATCATATCTGAATTTTCGAAATTCCTATAATTATTTTAAAACTTCACTTTTCCTAGTAAGAGAAATCATCTATCATACATCAATTTTTTAGTGAATCCAATGAGCTATGTGGCAAAGAAATTCTCATTAAGAACATTTCGAATAATTTATAACCCACAAGCTGTGGTTAAGATGTCAAGGTACATCACCATTTTTAAAAAACCGGCAGAACTGTAGATCTCTAAGACTTGGAGACAAGAGATCAACTTTTTGCGTTAATCTCCACAAGAGGACTAGAACAATCAAGTACCTAAAAGGACAAAGTTCATCAGAAGAAATCAAGAATCCAATGAATAATTCTTGTAATAATGAATAAGACTTACTGAGAAACTACATGTGAGATGGCTGCACCTCTAACTCCCAACTTGCAGGTAAAAATAAGAACAGGGTCCAAAATGATATTCACAGTGTATCCAAAAACTACAACACAAATTGTTGAAGTGAATATTGCATTTAGTAATCCCAACTCTGAGTTCGCAGCATGCAAAAAATACATCTTTTTTATCCAAGATTTTTTCTTAGAATTTATCAGTTTATCAACTAGCCTTGTGTTGCAAATATGTTAGGGGTTATCCTAATTACTATATATGCTATTTTTCTATAGAAAGTGTCATTAGGGCTGCAATTAAATATCTTTGAACAATATTATTGAATAAAATGCTCTCTTAAAAAGTTTCTATCTTCTTAGCATTAGTTCATGGTGGTTCCGGAGTGGCTTACCGCTGCAAAAGGCGTGTTCTATTTTCCATTTTTATCGCAAAGATGATCATGTTTCATGCACCTCAATTGTATCAACATTGTTCCAATTCATGACCAGAATTGACCAATACGATCCTAATACTTCTTGAAGAAAAACTCAAATCATTATTTGGCTGAGCCACCATCTTAGAGAACGTAGTTCCAGCAAAAAACAAATTGATCATTCATCAAGGAGCCATTGGAGAGCAAAAAGAAAAGCAGCCAGAAATAGCTTGTAGTGGGAGAAGGGAAATGATGCAATCAGATAAGATTACAAAGGCCTAGCATCAAACGAAGGGGAAGGAAAATATGTAACGATTCTTTTTTAGAATGCTATAATACAAATAATTGAACCTCCAAAGACGGAAAGCAAAAGAATACTACGATACAAGTACCTGAATCTCCAAAGACATAAAACAAGGAGAAGATATAAGAGGAGATAGAGGAAGACCTCCATATCTATGGCAATACAGAGAAGTTTCAAGGAACCGTGAAGATAGTGGAAGATTTGTTCTCACTCTCTCTGGTGTGCAGCGGGACCAGGATCGCACACACTTGATCGGACTTGTCGCTTTTCACGTAACCGGGATGGTCGCGTGTACGGCGATCGGAAAATTAGCTCGGGCCAATTTATGATGGGGTTTGCGGAAGCGTAACGTGATGGAAATAAGAGGGTTTGGTGGTGGAATTTCGGGAATGGCTCGGTAGTTTATGGAGATGGCTCGGTGGTGATAATGTGGACCGGAATCGGCTTGTGGAGGGGTTTGAAGGCTCGGGGATGAAGATGGTGTAAGGAGATGGATGAAGGCAATTCAATACTTGAGCAATCAAAGTATTGAATTCGGTAGACCTTGAATGTCTTCTCGGATATGACTCACCGATGAACACTCGAGGGTTGATAACGCTCGGCCGGATATGACTCACCGGAGGGGAGTTATCGAGAGGGAGCTTCGATCCTTTCGGGAAGAAGGTGCAATGCACAATTTTTACTAAAATTCTCTCTATTGAAAACGGAAANTTTCTTCACTAAGTCTTCTAAATGCTGAAAATAAGCTAAGGTGGCCGGGCTCGGCGTTGGGTGGGCCGAGGAGTTGGACTCCGTGGAAGACTGCGCGATCCAAGGGGATCGGACCGTGCGTTCTCTCACGCTGGCCACTTATTGGTGGGCCGAAGCCCTAGTGGTCTTCGGATAGGCCGACGACCGAAGTTGGGGTGGTCGTCGGGTCGGGGTCGTGGAGCGTCCGTCGGGCGCGGGGCGTGTCTCGCTCACAAGCCTAGGTTGCGTCGTTGGCCGGGCTGCCGGGTGCGCCGTGTCCGGGTGCGTCATGCGTCTCGGCTGTGTTGCGGGCCTGGCTGCTGGGTGTGTCGTGTCCGGGTACGGTCGGACATGGCCCGGTGTGCGCGTCGGGGCCGGGAATGGCCGAGCACCAACTAATGGAGTGCTTGGGCCGTTCCCGATCATGCTCGGAAGGTGTTTCCGAGACTAAGAGACCTACAAAACGAGCAACTAAGTTAGTAAAATCGGGTGGGCTCGTTGGGTTGGTCGAGGCTTGATCCATAATGTGCTCGGGTTGCACATCACTCTCTATGGGGAGCACAAGGTCTATTGGAAAATTATTTGGATAGGGGAGAGACTAGGGAGTTCAGAAATGAGAGAGTACTTATTCAATTTTTGGTTTTGGTACATGTAGTACATTTGGTACTTGTTAAGATCCTTATCATAGAGTTTATCTTTCGAATGACTAACTACTATCTTCTTGTCATAAAGAGATAAACGAAAGAAAAGAAAAAAAATAATAACTGAATAAACTTGATTGATTGATTCTTAACCTCTTAAATTTGATGTCTTACAAAATAACTTAATTTAATTTAGGAAATATTAGAAATAAGAAACAACTCTATATATATAGTAATTCAAAAATAAGAAAAATAATAACTTAGCTACTAGCGTAATTAAAATAAAGAAGATAAATTATTTTTTAATTCAAATTAGGAAATTAAACCATTTAGATTTTCTTCTTAAATCATTTTTTAATTCAATTAGTATTATGCTCGTAACATCACTCTCCTCTTCGAAAAAACAGTTTGTCCTCAAGTTCAAAGGAGCGAAACTCATTGCGAAACTCATGAAATATTAAGTGAAATGGTGGGCTCAATGACTGGCCATCGGGTGGATCGTCCTAAGCTTCGGTACCCGGATCATGCTCCACATCGCAATAGAGCAAGAATAAGCGCTTGCAAACGTGGCTACGAGCATGAGTTTCATCACAATTGTAGCAAAAAATCGTGAGCTCGCCGATCAGCCATCTCTGCTCGAGATATTTGTTTGAAGGTTGGGAATCCCGACAGCTTGTCCGTGCTCATGGTCGTTGTCGATGTTGATGTGGCTAGCGGTGCAGTGGAGTACACTAGACTGTGCATAAATCGTTTGGTATCTTGGTTGGGAGTTGTAGTGGTCTGTCGTTTAAATGCGCGTGTTAAGGCCATTGTTCATTCTAATATTGGCGATCTTGCAATTCCACTTCTACTAGTAGTGGTTCACTGAGTTCGACGATGAAAAGATCTACAACTTGCTCTTGTGTTACTGACAGAGCTCTAGTGAATAAACTCTAGAACGGCTTCTAGTATTGTGCCACTGTTTCAGTCTATTTCAGATCCACTAAGTCGCCTAGTGTATTCTTCTAGGCGGAGGTGCCAAAGGATAAGCCCACAAGTTCTTAAAGTAATCCCACGAGAACTCGATTTTCCCATCCTGAAACCTTTGATACCAATCATCAGCCTCCTCTTGCAAGTGAAAGGCCACTAGTTCAACCCACTCGTGTAGCAGAATGTTTTGACTCTGAAGTAGTGCTCACATCGATTTAGCCATTTACGAGCATCTGAGGAGCCATTGAATGTCGGAAAATCCAATCATGCACGTATAACTGGTCGTGTGTTCTCGCTGAAATATGTGATATAGGGTTCTGTTGCATTCGAGTCCACTATCGGCTGATCATGCCTAGAGTTGGTATTGGTCAGAATGCACAGGCCGACTTTTTGGTGCCTCTGGAGGGGTGCCCAACTTTGACGGTTGTCAGTGTAAAAATAACCATCCAATCCGGTAGTGATTCTACCGAAAATTGGAGGAAACCCATCAATATCAGACCATGAACTCATAGCGTGGAGTATGACCTTGTGGCTCGTTAGTAGCTGTTCTGCGTATTAAGGCGCAATGGCTGGCAATGATGGACCAGACACTGTAAAATATTGGGAGAGACCATTAGATTCGGCCAGCGTTGAGGAGCTCGTAGATAGCAAGTTTGCAGGTTGCGACGTCGGTGCGGCGGCCACATTATGCACCAAATTGTGCGCGGTCATCGCAGGGGCAAACGCCGGTAACATGGGTGTAGGGTGCAGGGTTAGGGCGGTGACCAGAAAGGCCGCGGGATGCGGTGTTGGCGAGACAACCTGCTTGAGCGGTTGGGCGCTTGACTATGCCATAGCCGAAGGTGTGCCCTGCCTTAAGTTGCTCGAGTCTTTCAAGTGGGCCATCATCGTTTCATAATTATGTTGTTGTTTTTCTATTAATTATAGCATTCACTGCAATAATGAAAGCATTACCGAAGGATCTGCACCAATGGCAGATGTCGTAGGCGGTTTGGAATCGGATCCAGACGAGGGGTTTGACTTTAGGATTCTCGTCAGAGAGTTTATTCTTGGAACGAGTTACCACCTATCTTCCTACCATAGGAAAATAGACAAAAGAAAAGAGAGAAAATAATAACTAAATAAACTTGATAAATTGATTCTAAATATTTTAGAGTTGATGTTTTTAAATAGGTTACAAAATAACTTAATTTAACTTAGGAAATAATAAAAATAGGAAACTAGTCCTATATATATAGTAATTAAAAAATAATGAAATTAACAACTTAAGAAATATTAGCCTAATTAAAAAAAGAAGATAAAGCTATTTTTTTAATTTAGATTAAGATGATAAAATATTTAAATTTTCTTCCTAAATTTTCTCTAGAACATCTTATCATAGGCCTGTCAAGCTTCCACAAGCTTCTCCACACATTATGTGTCATTCCATAAGGTTCTATCATCTTCTATCGTATTTTTTAGACTTTCATGTTTCTCTAAACTTTTTCAATATTTTCCAAAAGTTTATATCTTCTCTAGGCTATGATATGAGGTACATGATTATTATATTTCACATACTTCGCTTGCTTTCTTCTTCTTCTTCATAATGTGTTATCAAATATAATAATAAAGCTTGTCCACTTACTTTCCTCTAATTTTCATGTAATCTTTTGGAAGTAAAGCTATCTTCTATATATTGTTTTTATTGATTGCATTTTATTCATGCATTGTAATTTTAAACTCTTGTTTTTCATCTTCTTTGGACATTTAGCAAGTTTATTTTAAATGTTTAGCACAAACATTATATTCCTAGACACTAACACTTTTGCGACCAATTTGTTAGCTCTCTATTATAGAAAGATTATTGACCTCAAGTGAATATCATAATTTTTATGTAAGAGTTTACTCAAATTCAAGATATTTCTATTCATATGAAGCACATAATAAACATTTGAAATGAATGAGTTACCAATTCTTAAAGCGAATGAGAATATTACGCATACTACCGCCTTGAATTCATGTGCAAAAGTTACGTCACAGCCTATAGTTTTGTCAAGTTCTACAAATATACCAACATATATGATTACTAGCATCAGTTTTCAAGTACTATATGAAATCACCATCAATTTTGTTATTATTAAAGGTCAATAACATGCTGTCATTTCTTGAGTTCTTTCTTCGATGTAATTGCCTTTATCATAAATCCTATTACTTTAGGGCCTCTACATTCGAAAGCGTATTGATCGAATTTCTAACAATTATAACAAATGATGTGAGATTGTTATATCTTGAGTTTGTGTTGCCTTGCTCTCTTGTTAAGTTTTCTCCTCTTTGAGAGTTATTGTCGTTGTCGGCTCTCCAACCTCATTCACGACCACTAAGTCGACCTAGTTGTTGATCATGGACTTGTCTTTGATTGTTTTTATAACCATTTTCTTCTTTTCTTATAACAACTTGAGTATTGAGAAATGGTTTCATGATTTCTTCTTTATTCCTTTACTTTTATTCGTACGCTTGCAAAAATTTCAAAATTTCCTTCGCATTGTCTCTAAATTTTTTGCTTTTTCAATAATGGTGCCAATATGCTCAAACTTTGAATATACAAATCTAAGAATCTTGTCCATAATATTTACATCATCTAATTTCTCATCATTGCTTTAAGTAATCTGAAATGACTTCCATATGAGATGTTTCAAACTCAGATCTTAAAATTTTTAAGGCTTAGCCTTTCGTTGTATCTGCTCCATTATAATAAGTTTGAATTTTTTTCTTATGCTTCTTTTGTTGTCTTTACTTTCAAAGCTTTTCAGAATTACCTTCGTCTAACTCTTGATAGATGAGATAGAGTAACTCTATGTTAATTCTCTCAAACTTTTCTTTTGGAATTTGAGTAATATTTACCTCATTTTCCTCCTTGGTGTAACCTCTCTCGTCAAATTACCAAATATCTTGTGATCTAAGATGAACCTTTATCTTGATGCTCTAATTGTTGTAGTTGATTTTGTTATGCCCTGTTACTAGAAAGGACACCATTTGGTATCTCTTTAGGAAAGGTCTACAAGTTCTAATACCACTTTATTGGAAAACACTAATAGAAAATGAGAATGACAAGTAAAGCTAAACAAGGATCAATTTGAGTCAGTTTAACTTATCGAAACCGACCTATTTGATTTTTGGTTTGGAAATTGGATGTAACGATCAGCTCAAAACCTAATATTGATTTTTAAACTCGACCCGAAAAATATCAGTTCAATTTGGGTTAGTTGTCCTTCATTAATATTTTTTAAATAATGTCATTTTTAAATAAAAATATGCTTCTTTAGTTGAAAATAAATATAAACTATTTTTTATTGAACTTTATGCACTATTTGATCAAACATTAAAAAAAAAAAAAACTATTTTCTATTTGATTTATTTTATTTTTAGTGTTTAATTAATATTAATTATTGGGTTATTAGTTAAAAAAACTAAAACTCGACTCGAACTCCTTGATTAAAAATCAAAACAAACCCAACACAAAATAATAATTTTTAAGCAACCGGATCCGGTCTAAAAGTGGAGAGTGGGTCAAGACCCGTGACTTGTTTTGGGTTGCCCTACTTAATGGCAAGGGAGTTTACATGAAGTTTTGGGTTGCCCTAATGCTCTTACTGCTCAACTTTTGATAGTACACAATGACATTTGATACACATTTGGTAAAGATAAAATCAAATGCATGACCTCTATTTATAATAGAGACACTTTCTCAATCAAAGATTAGAATTAAGTCACTTTAATTCTAATAAAGTTGTTACGGACTTCCTTTTATTAGTCTATTCTCATTTATTAGTCTGTTGGTTATTTGGTAATTTTGCTATTAGGTCAAGTCTGTCGTCTATTTAAAGGGGGCTAATCCCTAGGGTTAGGTATGGATTATCAATAAACTATTATTTTCAGTATTTATTCTTCTCATCTAAATCTCTATCTCCCCTATGGCCGGAAGAGGGATGGTTACCCGATCTCAAGGTAAACTTCCTGAGTCCGATCCTAACAAAAGTGATTATAATTAACTGTCTTGAATAATCTAGAAAAGACTTCTATATACCATCTTACCCTAGGCCCTTCTATTAGCTTGCACAAGCTTCTCCACGTTTCTATGAAATTCCATAAGGTCCTACAGTCTTTAGTCTTTTTTAAGCTTTCATTATTCCAAGCTTATTCAATATTCTCCAAGGTTTTACAAGTTTCTCCAACATTCTTGAAGCTTCTTATCAAACAAATCAAATTTATATTTTCAAAAAAGCCATTTGTCTCTTTGTCTGAACTCTTTTCTCTTTTACAAGGCAAAAGTTGCAAGATCTCGGATTCACTATATGAGAAATTCAAGAAAAGACACTTACCCGTCAAACATACATAAAGAAGTTTGAAGGTGAGAGAAAATCGTCACCAATCTTGGAAGATAGCCCTAACGACCGAAGAGCTCTGCATGTGGATCAATAGCGGGGTCACAGAACAACAGCGTCAACGTCGACTGTTCCAGAGTAAAAATAAAAAAAACTCTATTCATGTCGCCGGTTTTTACCCCGAGCATCTAAGAAATAGAGATTGGACAGTGCATTGCCCTCGCTACAAGATGATTGTTGTCAAACGTCAATCCAATAATCTTAGAAGATTGCCAACATTCTCCAACACATCTCTTTGTTCCCATGCCATTGGCAGTCTACCATTCTAGTCCCACCATTTATCAAAGGCACAGGATAAGAAGTTTAGCGCCTAGAGTTCCCATGCAACTCCAAATCTCATTTTCAATGAAACAACTTGGAAGATTGTTCAATAGGTTAATATATGCACTAAAGATTTGCTACGAAATTACGGATCAAAGAAGAATGGGGTATTTTTCACCTTAGTTGGGTCAATATCTTTGAGAACCACAGAGACTTGCATGTTGGACAAAACATTTGGACAAGGAGGAGTTCTACTTGGGCTATGCTGGAAAATTGAAGATTATTTGTCAGTTGGACCGGACTACAGTTGTGATTAATTAGGAGAGTTTCCCTCACTTAATTTGGACTTGTGTGCATTACACTTGAGCAAATGTTGCAAATATTAGGGATTATCTTCATTAATATTAAGGTTGATCAGGTTTTACGCTTAGTTTCTAGAAAATAAGTTTAGAGAGAGAGAGAGAAGAAAAGGTTAGAAGGAGAGAGAGAGATCATGGTAATACCAATGACATAGAGAGGAGTTTTAGTGTCCTTGAAGCCTCGAAAGATCCCTTGTATGGCCAAGGAGACAAGAACTGCAGGGGCTCCAAGTGACCTTACAGTCAAGTACTTCCAAGCAGGGTCTCTCATTGGAGAATTCTATCCATTAAATCCACCAAAACCAAAATTAATACGGCACTACGCATTGCAAAACAAAAATATTTCAAGAATTTCAATTAATAAATGCGGAAATTTCTTACGTGCTTCACTCCCATCAAACCCAACAGAAGTTTGGCTCCAAATGTGAGGATTATAGCTTGCAAGAGACCAAGACCTACACCAAAAATCAATGCTGTTGAAGCAGACGCGACATGTCGTTTCTCTTTCTTTCTTGCCTTGCAGATTGGAGCGTTGGCAGCAGAGAAAGCCTCGCTTTTGTTCGTCATTTTCGATTCTGGTGCATCAAAGATCATTAACGTTGTTATGCTCCAGTATGTTCGACCCGGTTGTTGATTTTTATTTCAGTCTTGAGTTTCAAATGCTCGTTCTTCTGTAATTAAGAAATAAAAAGCAGATGAGGTTTTACCCTTTTTCGTTTCGTTGCAGGTGAATAAATGCTTCTCAAATTCTCCAACTGCACCATTTTCTGTTTCTTCTCTTTTGTCAAGCTTCGAGCTTTCTCTAATGGGTTCTTTCGGTAGTGCCTTTTCCTCTCCCCGGTTAAATCTGATATCCAAATCATGTTCGCCGGCCCCAATTTTGAGGTTCTCCGACGAACCATCTTGCACCACATGTTCCGACTCACGGGTTTCAGGCGAACAAATCTTCTGCGGCTCCTCGCTTTTATCCAAGCTTTTCCGCAGGGTGTCTTCTTCAGCAACGAAAGATGTTGTGATGCTTACGAGTGGGAAAATGGCGATTCTCGAAAACTGGTTGAAAATGGCAACCGATACTCCCACTGCGGCAAGCTCAACGGCTCCTGCGAAAAACAATGGGTTCGGGTAGTGAGAGTGAAACGAGAAATTGTATCAATGGCCAGAAGGAAATACTCTAGAGAAACGTCTTTATTTATTAATTTTACACTGAAATTCCCCGACTCTCTTTCTCAGCAAGTTTCTCTTCCTAATAACTGGAAAGAAAATCTATTTTTTTCTGAAAAAAGCAGAGATTTTTCGAGAGCTGATGATGACATGAAGGAAAAATCACAATAAAAAGAAACCGAAGAGAGATAAAATTCAAAGATAATACCAATGTGACCAACAAATGCCGTATCAACGAGAGAAGCAATGGGGTCAGCAGCAACAGCCAGAGCTGCAGGCAGACCAATTCCTAGAATCTCTCTCCCAACGCGGTCCAATCTAAAAACATGTCTGCAAACACACACAACCACATCATTCAAACCATCTCTCATGTTTTTTCAAACTCTTGCTCTTCAATCCTGCTCTTTTCAGAAACATGCATTGATCCATTACCTTAAATCTTTGAAGAAAACAATGAAAGGCATCTTCCACCCGCTTCTTCTTCCCACCAAATCGAGGTTTTCCAATCCCAGTTGCAGTATATAATTCCAAAACAAAATGCAGAGTTCAATTTCCCGATGAACACTTGGACTCAAGACTCCTTTTTCTCAACACAAACCTCATTTTCCTTGTGGACGTGTGGTTTTTGAGCTTTTTTTTTTTTTTTTTTCTCAAAGAGAAATAATGACGCCTTTAGCAATAAAGTTTGTCCTTTGTTTCGTTCAAACGAAAATTGTCATCGTTTGGCTCCAAAAACATGCTTCATGACAACTAATGTACAGATGTTCCATGCAGAATCAAACACTCTTAGGCTGCTGTGTAACGTCTTCTTATCAGAAACCAGAAAAAGAGGGCATATTCACCGTTGATGAATGACATGATAGAAAAAGAACAACCCTCTCTAACTTAGCTTCATCGTCTTCAATGTTATCCTTTTTTCAGATAGAAGAGGAAGAGACATGCATGAATTGCTATTACGGTTTTGGTCGGGTTTTACTCGATTTTAGAACTTTTTTTATCAACAGTCCCGATTTTAGTTTGACGATTTTTTTACTCATAAAGATCGAACACGGCCCATAAATTATGATTTTTTAAAAATTAGAATCAAAATCAGATTAAAACCGACGGTTCTGTTCGATTTGCGATTCCAAACCGATTTTGCCCACCTCTAGAGAAAGATATTCTTGATATTACCTCTTTTATAAATTTAATGATGTTTTTTTATGGGTCACGAAGAAATTGAAGAAGCTGAAGGATACTGCTTGTGAGTCTCGGGTTCTTAGCATACAATATTATCCAAAGCGAGCTGCTGCTTCATCCTTAGCAGCTCAAGCTTCAAATGTATGAGAATTGTGTGCATTGAACGTAAATATGTAAACCGCTTTATTGTCTTAATTGGGTCAAGCTTCAAATCTTACTACCACCATCTCATTGATGAATATTACTTGTATAATGTTCACTACTTGAGGCTTTTCATGTCATAGATATAAATCTCAAAGCTATAAGAAATCATACATAAAAGTGATAAAATGTTTTTCATCGTTGCATGAACGTGTGTCGAATTAATTACATGTCATAGCAATCCACAATTCTATGACCTAAACAATAACGCCAAAAGATAGTAGAACTCTCACTTGTTACATTTTTTTAGTTCTAACAAATATGAAACATAGATTAAATAACGTTAATACCACAACAATAATAATATTTTTGTATGTATAGTGAAAAGTGAAAACAAGCCATTGCCAATCTTGCAACAAAAAACCATAAGCATACTACTACGTGAAAACATGAAATTAATAGCACATTTATGAACATAAAGTCACTTTTCTAGATCCTGATGACAATCTTGTGACCGTTGAGAAGAGTTCGTTCCACTCTTCATTGGGTTCGGTCGACACTTTATCTTGAGCATTTGATAACTTGTGATTGCGATTGAAAGTTTTGAGCTCTTCGGAACTTGATACTTTGTCCAACGTCGTGCATAGCAAACACCTTATCGTGGAGTTCGACCAATAACATTTTTCACACCCTTTTTTTTCCAAATTTCATATTTAAATGACATATTTTTTTAACTGCAACTGAAACTGCTTTAAAGACATATATTAGAAATAATAAATAATATTATTTTACTGGGAAATATCTAACAATAAACTTCGTTAAAAATAATATAACTTAGCATCCAAATAAGTCAAAAAAATAGTTTATTGAGTACTTCAATTAGATTTGAATGAAAACATACCGAAAAAGGGTGTACCTTTCCTTTTGATTGAAGCTATCTGTTTCATACAATCTTTATTGATGTGCTCAACTTTGATGTCGAAAGTAGTGTTTAAGCTCTTTTTGGATTTGCCCCTCGTTAACATTGAATTAATTTTTTTTCTCTTCTTTTGCTTCGTTCTTGCTTAACACATGGCCTTTTTGTTGCATGTTAATTCAATTAGCGACGTTGTTTTAAACAAGAATTGACATCGTGCAATTTAATGTCATTTGGACGAAGTGTCTTACATCCACGGGAAGGATAGATGCATTCGTTTAACCAGAGGTTAATATCTCTACGATACAAGTAAAATCAATATCTAAATATGGTTATCTCTCACTCTCCCAAAATCCCCAGCCTCAGCGATTGCACGCGACATATCATTGTTCTCCACTGTACCTCACAGATAAGTGTCTCCCTTCTCGTGGATTTGCTTTTTTTATTGATAAATGAGTAGGTTCGGTGGTTTCAATTGTAGGACCTCAGACACAACTATTCTTACAAAACCTAATTGATGACGGTTGAGGCGCATACTTTAGTCTTATAGTGCACTCAGTACTCTAAGTGCTCATGATATTCGACTGTGACTTAGTCCTCCAAGACTTCGCCATACGAGAGAAATGTTGCCGTCTGGCCAACAATTCCCCCCTTCCCCTTGAGCAATTGCCTTCTATGAGAATCGAACTTGTGGTCTTGGTTCAGATATCACTTATAGGACCTTAGGCGTAACCATTTATACCAAACAATTGCTGATAATTGGCACATAGCGTAGCCTTAAACTTTTTTTAAAGTCCTTTAATGGTGTTATTACTCTCTTAGAAGGGGCCCAATCCAAGAAGTAGAGAGTTGATGAAAAATTAAATCAAGAATGATTCATTTGCATTTATTTCCATCAATTTCAGCTTTGTTTCCAATTGGCCATGTAAGCCATATGATCATGAATGGGTTGCGATCAAACAGATTTTTGTTTATGGACCTACTCAAAGAGCTCCATGCAATAGATTATATGTAATGTTTAATTGAAAGTGTTTGCTAATTCTTGGCAGTTCATTGCATCATTAGTCTATGTCGTCGATTGGTTAACATTTTCAATCATAATCCTCCTCATCTAGCTCAACCTAATTAATTCCATCAATGAAATATGTAAACATGTCATTTAGTATTAATTAATAAAAATGGTCCATTTTCAATGACCTCATATTTTATAATCAAACATTTCCGAGATACAACATAAGTCATTTCAATAGCATTACAGACTGAATAAATGAAAATTAGACATTTCAATATTGATCGTTTCGAACTAGGTCACTTCGCCATTTAGTTTGCAACATCTTTAATTAGTCGTTTGGTCAACTTATGTCTTTTTGGGCAGACCATATGAACAAAATATGAAATTAGAGCAACTTTGATCATACCAACTTATTGTAAAATATGAAATTTCTATGAGAATTTGAGCGAATGAGCGGTGCCTAAACATGTCATTGTTATGCAAACATGTTAGTCGACTTGCCATCAATGTTGATCATAATGGATTCCTAGTCAATCCTTTGATCGAACTGTAACGCCCAAAAAATATAATGTCTCTCATCCCATCAGAATTCAATCCATACCAATATAATTTCATCGAAGAACATTAATTGATCAATTATGGTATTTTCATACGTTGAAAAACTTTCTAATTGTCAATCTAATACCAATTGTTAATGTTTTTGAACAATCCTTTCGTTTGATATTTATCGTCGTTTATTTAAGCATTTCATTTAAAGAAGGGTCTCAAGCAAGACTAACCTTGATACTTGATAATGTTTTCGGTCGCTTCAACGATAAACGAGTGTTTTATCGCCTTAATTCGTTTCTCTTTTACTTCATATACACCTCTTCAACAGCAATTTATACACTTCAATAAGGATAAGCTTTACGACCATCACATTGTATTAAGTCAATGTCGTTTTAGTTAACATGTCGCACTTTGACATGTTATTCAAATCATCTAACAGTTTAGCACCAGCGTAGGAAAATAATTTAAATATTAATTTAATATATAAAATATTATATTTAGCAAAATCTGCATGACCTAACTTTAATCAATCTAACACTACCACCTCGTAGAAATCAACTTTACAACTTTTATTACCGAACTAAACATTTCACATGTTTTTTTAAATGTCTTCGATTTTACAGAATACTCGCCTAATTACCATGGGTGAACAGTTTATTTATTTATTTATTTGTTTGTTTGTTTTAAGTAAAATAGCTGAACGAAGATATTGTATTCTATTTGTGCATTGGCCGGTGACTACTGTGTATATTTAGGCTCAAGGTTAGTGCCCTGTACAGCGTGACTCTTCCTCCAGCAACTGTAAAATCTCTCTCGCTCTCTCTCTCTCTCTCTATATATATATATATATATTGAGTACGAGAAGGGTTTGTGTATGGGTCAAGTAATCGCTTTTAAAAATATAAAAAAAATTCCAGGTAATTTTTGTATAAAAAATACAAACAATAAGGAAGTAAAGTATGGATCGCTGAATAAATCTTGAGGACAAAAGAAGAGAAAACACATTATGGGCTGGTGAAATGAGATGGTTTTGGAAAGAGTTGATGGATTATTGAACTTGGAAATCGAGGAAGGGAAAAGAAAGAAAGAAGTTATCATGCAAGATCAGACCGTCCGAGTCCCATCCTCCGGCCATGTTTTCTTCTTGCTCTTCTGCTTCAAATCTATATTCCTCCATAACTTTCAAACTTTGATCCGCATTGGAGTAGCTTATGCCATTGAAGTCGCTGCCACTTGTTCTTGCATTCAACGGATTGTTTGGCTGGTCAAGTGGAATACCTTCTTCTAATCCCATTCTTTTCTGTTCAAGACCAAACAGATCCTTACCAAAACTTGACATATTGTAAGGATTATCCGGCATTAAGAGGGAGGAATCGAAGGGATTGTTTGCTGTGATTAGAGATGGAATGAATGATGAAGACGATGATGATGTTGCGTCCATGGGGAAGGTGGTAGATTCATGTTCATGCGGCATCATGGTTCCAGCGAAGATGGTCATGGGATCTGAAGACGATGAGTATGCGGTGGTTGATGAAGAACACGAATTGATGTTCTTCAACTTTTTCTTCAACGTGGAGTTCCAAAAGTTTTTTATTTCATTATCAGTTCTTCCTGGAAGACGCGCTGCAATCTGAGACCATCTGAGTTCATCGGAACATCAGAACACGGTGAGATAGAGAGAGAAAGACATATATATATATATATAGATATATATATATAGAGAGAGAGAGAGAGAGATAACCTGTTACCCATTAGAGAATGCAAGTGGAAAATGAGCTCTTCCTCGTGAGGAGAAAAAGCCCCACGTTTGAGATCAGGTCTGAGATAATTGATCCAACGAAGGCGACAGCTTTTGCCGCACCTCTGCAGACCAGCTTTCTTGGCAACCTCACTCCAGCACCCTTGGCCGCCATTGCTGATTTCCATGTACCTCATCAGCTTCTCGTCTTCCTCCGGCGACCACAGCCCTTTCTTCACCTCTCTCTTCTCCTCGTTTTTCCTATTTACTTCGTCTGTTTCCATCACTGATTTTCAATGATTTAGTGTAGTTTTTCTTCAGTGGAGGATTTAAGAAACTAGATGGACAGCGCTATCTGTGAGAATCTGATGTGGGTGTTTATCTTTATATAGAGAGAGAACAGAGATCGGGGTTAGAGAGAGAGAAGATGAGGATAGGAATATAAAAACCTGATGGCGTGGAAATGGTGTTATGATGGTGATGGTGTTGAGTGGTTTGCTTGGAATATTATAGAATATAAGTCTGTGAGGGAGAGGAATAGGATTGTGTTTGTCGGTTGCTAGAGAGAGAGAGAAGGGGGGAGAAGAAGACTGTCTGGTCTTCTTGTCTTTGACTCAATTCTTGTCTTTTTGGATGCATTTTTCTTCACTCACAAGGTAATCATCGTCTTTGTGTATCAGAGAAAGCTCCTTTTTTTGCTTCCATTTTACATATAATCTCTCCTTTTTCTCTCTCAATACACGTAAATTCCAAGCATTAACCCGGGGGGGAGAGAGAGAGTACTTAAAAGTACTCAAATTTCATTCTTGTTAGTCATTGCAAACAAGTTATGTCAAGGGTAAGTTTCGATTTAATCTAATCCTCAATCATTGTTCATGAACTAATTATAATGTAATAACAATTGCTAAACTAAATATTCACATGCTTCGGTCGAATGCGTGACTCAAATGATACGAAACAATATCGATAACCCTCGAGCAAAACATGTTTCTTAACTCGATGAATTTTAGCCAACCCAGAGAATTTCCAAAACCGAGTTTTAAAAAACTTTATAGTACGTTACTATAAAGAATTTGTACTTGGTAATCTACTTGTCCATGTATTCTTTTTATGCATAAACAGTTCCATCATTGTTGTCAATTGCTTCAAGTGTGTACAACCCTCAATAATATCTTCTCATTTGCTTTCCAACATTGTCACTCCTGTTTTAGTATTGTTTTCTTACCAATTAGAGGTGGATTTACGTGAAATATAATAAATTAAGGGATAGTCCGGAGTATCATTATTTTTTTAATGTTTTGGATGATGACCCTCTCATAGGTTGTTGAGAAATTATTATGGAGACGGGCATGAGTTTATGATGAATGTAAATGGGAAAAATCAAACCTCGCGTTTGATGGAAAAGCAAAAATGAAAATCAACGAATCTTGCAAAAACCGAAACAAAACGAGAGTTGCATTCATTTTCGCTTAAATCCACAGGCTCTTGCTTGTTAAAAGTGTAATCAAATCTTCCCATGCATGGAAACAAACTAAGGATAGAAACCCGCAAAAGGTTCATCCAAATACTCCCAATCGAAAGAGTTTGCAAGAGAGAATTCTGTGAAATGTGAGAAGAACACTCGATTACGTGGGGTTGGACTCAGAAGCTACTCAAATACTGTCCAGAAAAGCAGTCCCAGGAGCTTGAGGCACACATGATACAGCAAATGTCTTGGACAGAATCTGTCTTTTGCTCTAAGCAACATTCTACTTGGTTACAAAGCCAAGGAAAGCTGGACCCTCCTCGGACCATATAATTTTCTTCTTCAATCTACCATTTTACTCATATCCATGCACAACTGGTTAATACATAAATCAACTAATTGTCATAATCCTACTGTGCTCGCCAAAGCGGTCCAAACCAGTGCGAACCTCTTTGCATTCTATGTTTATTTCATTTGGAACTATTCTAGATAAAACTTCGAAAAAACATATTTATTCCAATCAACACCGAAAGACGATAATATTGTACAAAAATAATGTATAATACTACCAAGTATTGGCGCACAGCAAACCAAATCATCTACCTATTCAATGGATGATTTGGTTTTTTCACCAACTCAGAAAGGATAAAAGTACAGTTCTAGCCTTTCTCAATTCTATGGAGGCAACGATATCCATACCATAATCACAATTAGGAAATTTGATAGCATGAATATAACCATGGACGATCATCTAAGAACTGACCATATTCAAGACAAGGTCAATCTCACAAGTGGATGGCCAGGGTAGGTGAAATAACCACAGCCTCTTCAAGATACTAAGAATATCAAATGAGTGTGAGTGTCACAATTTCAAAAAATCACTTTAATAAACCTCGAGTCGAGAAAAATCTTGATCCGATAAACATTGACTATAAACTTCTGTCCGTACGTCGGGCAAATGAACCTGATGCCAACTTTCATCAAGCAAGAAGTTTACAAGTCCACAGCAGCTATAGCAATGCAAACCATGAGATAGAAAACAAAATAAAAGTTCAACAGAAAAGAAACTGCATATGCAGAGTAATGGGCACGTCTTTTATTCCTTGGGTTGGGTTCCCAATCGATAATAAACAAAAAAACTTTATTAGGATCCAGATGGCCTTCCATCATAAGTCAGGTAAGGTACAACTTACTCAGATGAAGAAGATGAATAAGCAAATCTTTAGAACCATTAAGGAAAACAAATCCAGCAAAACATGAGACTCCAGATGGTAGTGGCAACTTTTAGAGGTTGCCAATGTTTATTGGGTCACGCAGGAACCTCTCCATCTGGCGTGCCCGAGTCCTAATAGACATGTCAAACACCTTCTGTCCAAACTCCACAACTAGACCCCCAAGTATTCTTGGATCAATCTGCCATAGATTTGATTTAAAGAAATCTGCCATAGTTAATAAATATGCTGGAAAATAACTCATGCTTACAACAGAAGGGGAAAACAAAGCTAATATAAGTACCTTCTGCTCAAGCTTGACCTTCTTTCCTTGGCCAATAATGTCTTGCAGTGTCTCCTTCAATTCTTTCTCCTCTTCAGGGGGAATTGGCTATTTTCATAAATAGTAAAAATCAATAAGACTATGTCTAAAGGTCCATCAATCAGCCTATTTTGTTATGGGAACCATACACAAGATTCAATCATAGCATTAAAGGTGATGCGTCATGAATGCTGTACGTAGCAGTTAAAAGCCAACAACTAGTAGAGTGGGATACATACAATGACAGTTGTCACAATGGCTTTCACTTCTCCTCTATGTGCCATGGTCAACTCTCCAAATTTATTTGCTATACTGTCTACAAACCTCAACCTTCCATTGTCAGCCAACACAACTACAAGAAAACATGGCAAGTAAATGCTTCAAATGAAAGATTACATGAATTTGTCTGTTAAGGCAATTCAATGGCAAACATGAAAAATAAAAAGTACCGTTCATTTATTGAGCAAACTTAAAAGCTGAAAAATATATTAAGAGGTTCAAACCAATTTCCAGAAGTACCTCGACCCTATCTTTTTAATCTTCATTTGTTGGTCTAAAGACTTAAAATGAACATTTCAAGGTTCAAAGGAATTTACAGAAGTACCTCAACTCTATGTTTTAAACTGTATCATGACTCAATCTTTTAAGCTTTATTTGTTGAGATTAAAAACTGACAAATGCGTTTTAAGGTTTCAATGAATTTACAAAAGTATCTCATCAATAACTTTTAATCTTCACTTGCATGGCTGAAGCAAAGTTTCAAAGTACACACGGATAACATCTATTTTTTTGTATTTTCCAATTTTATAGGGTAGAGTGTACATAATGAAACATACATAAATCCAAAGTAGTCATAAAAGTTTAGGAAGAAAAAACAAAGATCAAGAAAAATACCCAAAAAGTTTGTGGTAATATCTGAAAATTTAGCTTGCGCACAAATGTCTTTAATAGCTTTGACTCTAGTATCAGATGGCACAGTGGGATCCTTGGCAAATTGAGAAAATGTATGGCTTTTCTGTAAAGCCCCAATGAGATCAAAAAGCTCGGACTCAACCTTCTCCAAAGCATTTGCTTTTACAGACGCAAGATACAGAGCAGAGGCATAGTTTCCAGATCCCCCAAACAAAGCCAAAGGAATCTGTAATTAAACAAATAAAAGTGTCCCAATTAAATTGAATCCCCAACAGAAAACATAAACATAAATGCTCGGCCAGTATTCTTCCAAACTAAATTAGATTAATGTTGTAATTGTGTGATAGACAGAGCCTAATGTAGAAACATAACAAGAAAAACGCTAATATCACCTATCTTACTGTTAAATGTAAATAAATTATGTACCTTGACCTTTTCTTCTTTCTTCACAGGTCCGGTGGCATAGCTCCTTGAAAACTGAAGTCACAATAATTTTATCAACCAGATAGCAGCAAGAAATGAAATTAAGTAAACTAGATAGATGCACCTTGAAAAGGATTGTAACAAAAATCTGGTATAATCCACAAATTAATAAATAAATTCTATAAGATAAGCAAGATTTTTTTAATTTAAATGATCGTAACTATAGAAAAATTAAAACATCTCCAATGAAATTCTCTTAAATTGGCAAAGACCATCGCCTTTGATATAGGAAATGCGTGATGAGAAAGAAAACCAAAATTCATATTCTTCTCCTAGCTTCTATATTTAGGCAAAACTAGAAAAAAAAATTACCACGTCACAAACTTAGGAAATAAAAACAAGAGATGTCCTCCTATATCAGTTCGTTCACATTGGCTATAATGTTACTAACCCTAACAATTTCTTTGAAGAAATATCTCCAGATAAATCCATCTTTCATCATGAAGAGAACTACGGAGAATAAGAATGAAATTTAAGATTATCAGCATCAGTTGACCATAGTTTTCCATCCACTTTCCAGGTAGACAGGAATCAAGTTAGTCAAAAGACACTATCGACCCAATCAGTTCTAGTTCCACGAAAGCTAAAATTCAGGCATGCAATCGCAGCCGATTTCAAACCCGAGGCAATAAAGAATACAAAAAAAAAAGTGAATGAAATTCGCACAAGCGATAGACAGGGTACCTCGCAGTCGCAGAAAGTAGGGGAAATAAGTGCTTTTGGTAGATTAGCACAGTGGTTAGAAAGCGAGTGTGATCTGATGAAGTTATTGAGGAGAGGCATTCCCGATCTCATACGCCCAGCGGATGCCATTTTCTGCAGATACGAACTCAACAACCCTAGCGTCTGGATTTGACGTTTAACGAGCGAGGGAGCTTGAAAGTGCAGACGGAAAAACGAGGGTTATTTAAAGTCACCGGCCGCTGATGCTCTCTTCGTCAATCTGCAAACGTCTTGACACGTGAGATCTCATGATTGGTTGTAGAATATAAGAGAACGTGACTTTTTCATAACAAGACTTGTTAGAGGGATCCATGTTACTTCCATCTAAGCCCAGCATTAGGCCTGTGAATGAGGTATTGAAGTGGGTCTAGATATATTACCCACTTCATCGTGCACAGGTTGATTGAATTTCTTTTTATAATTTAATTATATATATTTTTGGATTTATTTTATTATTTTTTATTATAATGATCGAGAAAGAGAGAGAGTAAATGAAAAACCTCTATTTTTAATTATAAGAAGATGCATAATTAACATAAATGTTGCAATATCTCTATTAGTAAATTCTAAAGTTGTTGTTGTCAATTAAAAATATATTTTTATTTTGAGGTATCAGTTGATAGAATTAAAAATAAAAAAAATATTAAAATCTTGAGATGTCAGTTGATATTATTAAAAATTTAGAATGTTCTTAAAAACAGTCATAATTATATGGTCTTCATTGATAATTATTTTATTACGTAAGTATATGTGACTAGTTAATCTTCGTTTGTTAAGCTTTGTTCTGCTTGTTATCTCGTGCCTCAAAAAATAGCTCATGTTGAAATATTTTTAGGAAAAACTAATTATACTCGATATTCTCACTTGTTAAGGTCGACAGACTCGAATCAACCGGCTTGACTTGTGACATTCAGATTTATTATTATGTTTATATCTCAAAATATATTGTACTAAGTAGGAATGAGAACTTCACTAAAATATAAAGCAAAATTTTAGTCTCCTAAGCTTGTGGGATTATGCACCCCTACTAGTATGGATGGAGTCTTTACATATAATGATATATTGGATCGTCTTTGCATTCACATGACAGGTCGCTAGATGTCTTGTTGAATTAGATATAATACATATTAGATCGTCTTTGCATTCACATGACAGGTCGTTACATGTCTTGTTGAATTCAGCAGACTTGGCCGTACCGGCTCGACTTGTTTACCATTTCTACTAAATGAAGTGTATCGAACCAATAAAAAGGATAAATTCCAAACCACACCATGAATTTTGGTTAATTAGACAAAACATTTTGATTTTATGATTGAAAAAATAAACTATGGTGTCAATTTTTTTGATTCGTGTTTTATGCATGTGGTAATTTACGTGATGAAAATGTATAGTCGCAAGATTTAGCAGCTTCGAATGGTCTTTGTGCATTAGATTGATTAATAGTTTTCTATCCATGTGCTCTTCAAATGGATAATGATATGGCGATGGGTTTGTGGCTACAAATGGATTTTTGCAAATTAAAAAAATAGATAATATGCCCAAATTAATGCAGGTGTCACGCTTCAACAGTTCAACACCCCTTGACACCAATCTCGAAGGTTCTACCATTAGCTGTGTTGCCCAAAGACTTTAATCATTTGTATTTTGTATTATTATTACCTTCTGTGCTCTTTATGAACTTCTATATAAACGTGACACTTAGCAACGTTTTATCATACATATTATTTTTAAAATGATATTGATTCAATTTTCTTATTGTGCCTAATTCTTTTGGTCATTGTTGGTCCGGCTTGTACTCCGAATCCAACTAGAGTTCAACGAATCGAACTTGTCAATGAATCGAACTTAGTTGATTCAACGACCCGATCAAAATAAACCTAAATACAAACTATTTAATAGTCAAAGTCAAACAAGCTAAGGCAGCTAAACGAGTCAACATACGAAAATGTTTTCGATTTGTGTCATGTAAATTGTATCATTATAAGGTCAAAATAATTTTTAGCAAACTGTGTTTTGTAATATTTAAAAAAAATATTTGTTTTAATTTTTGAGAATTGAATTATGGCCGAAAAAAATAAGACGTGGGACACCGGATTCACATGGAAAAAAATTACAAGTAGAAAAAAAAATTATTACAAAAAATCAAAATAAAACTGTTTAAATTAATTCATAAAAAAAAATTAAAACTCTAATGAGAATCTATTATAGGTCTACTGGCGTTATCCAAATAAAATTGAAATCACACTTAAGGTTAAAAATGTCCACATTGACATGAATTTAATGAAAAATATTCATGGTGCATGTTCGTCAGCCCAACCCAAGACAAATCTCCGCTACAAATGAAATCATGTCGACGTAAAATCATTTTAATATCTTCGTCTTTCATGTAGACCTTTGATGTGCATCATTAGTCGTTGATGCTTACTAGGTTTAAACACATTTAATCTCCGAAGGTGATATCTTCAAATTTTAGAGTGTCATCTAAATCTTTGTGAATATCTCTATCTCCTCTTGACATGTCATATCAAATCTACTCTTAAAATTCTCAAAACTCCACGATTACTATTCTACCATAACGATATCTTGAATTTTAATTTAAAACGTGAAAGATCTACATCTAAGATTTCATCACATCAAAACCTGTTTTATAATGATAACATCTCATAAAATCAAATCAAATTGCTCAAAATATTGTAAATATTATGAAATTCAACACCTTGAAAATAGAAAGAAAAGAAAAGAGTGAAGAAGAAAAAAAGTAGGATTTTTTTAGGTTTTTCAAAAATGCGCGCTCATGAACAAGAAATCATTACGGGCAGATTTACTTGCTCATTGTTACACTTTCGCGTTTACTTTTTTTCCTTTTTGCTCTTTCAAGTTTAACCTAGATTTTATTAATCAACGAATGTCTCTCGATAAATCCATCTTGTTTGTGATAAAGTTTGTTATAGATGATTTTCTATGTAAAAATGTAAGTGTCTCTTTATTCTTCTTAATCCGTTATTTTTCAGTTTTATCGATATTATTTGGTCGAGATTTGATACTCAGTTCATTATTATACAAATTAGTTTGGATACTTATTTTTATTTAGAATTATTTCAATTATTATCCAAGCTTGTTCTAAAAATAATAATGGATAAGTGAATACTTTTGTCTTCACGTCACATTAAATAGACAAAATTTANTTTTTTTTTTTGTTTGTGAAAAATCTGTGCTTTTGGGGTGCTTCAATTGAAATCTTAGAAACTATGGTAGCACATTTTGCCAGCCTACATGTAAAAATCAAAGATGATCCTTTCTTTGTTCCATCATAGCCCGGTGAGGCAACTTAGAATTCTAATCTGTGTGCAAAATTATGGGGATCAAATTGAACCAAAGTATAAAGTTAGTAGCTGAGGTTCATGTCTTTACAAAAAGTTACTGATAAAAATGTTGATCTGTAGCATCAAAACTCCAAAATTGGAATTATTCTAACTTGGTTAATCTCTCTCGTTTTGTTCTAACAAAAATTCTCAAATTATCATAATACATGGACACTGCGATATAAGCGTAGACAGAGATGAAAATTGTTGGGAAATGCGACGTATCTTTTCTCTTACTCTAATATCATAATACATGGACATTCAAAATTTATTAATCCAGCACTCACAAATACATTTATGTTTAATTAATTTGTCTCGGTTGGTCAGTAAAAAGAGAGAACACAACACGGTTAGCTCGATGAACAAGAATTTCATAATCCATGTTCGCACCATGCTAATTTAGATTAACTAAATAACAAAGGATAATCATCACGTTTCAAGGCAAACATAGAATGAAGGATTCAATACAGTAAAAATAATACGATTTGAAAGAAATATAGATCAAGTTTCAAAGCAGTTCTTGGCATTTCAAACGCAAAAACATTCATTATGAAAAAAGTGTGCAGGCCACTCTCTTAGCACATGCCTAGATGGATTGATTATCTACTCCAGTCCAACTCACCTTATAATTTCAACAAATTTCAGATCTTCTTGAAAGTGGGATACCAGAAATTGTTCAAAAAAATAGAAATCATCATCTAGCTAATTAATCATCAGGCTAATGGAAATGGTAATGAGTAGAATACCAGATAAGATCATCAATTGCCAGATGAATAAAAGATCCGTACAGTTGAGAAATGTGGATCATAATCAACCACTCCAAAACTGGATAATTATTGAAGCAAATATTTGCTTAACATCTCTGTAAAACCCATGATTTTCTTCAACATCTAAAGCCAAGAATTTGCTCTTGTTCTTTTAATGGGAAAAGAAAAATGCAATAATTTGTTTAAGCACCACCAGATCCATACTTCTTACCAAGTACAAGTACCTGCAACTTATCGTACCCAGCAAGGACACCAGCACCAGCAACTGCTCGGAGAATATTCGCACCCGCACCCTTGAAGAGAGACTTGGCACCTTCGTTTTTCAGAATCTGAGAAAAGGCATCAAATGAGCTCTTGTACTTCACTGCTTCGCCGGAAGTCATCATCATTCTTCTACGGACAGTGTCAATTGGGTAAGATGCAAGTCCAGCACCATTGGTAATGAGCCAACCAAGGGCAAAACTAGCAAAGAAGCTATCCTGTTATTCACCAAAATGAAGAATTAATGTAATTCAAACTGCTTTGGTACCACTAAAACCCAAAAGAAAAGAAAAAAAGAAAAGAGGAACACTAAAATTTTCAACATGGAATCTTTTAGCAAAAATGTTGATAAAAAGTCAAAAAATTAACTATGGTAAAATATTTGTAGGCTGACATTACTTTTGGTTAGTACAAAATTCTACCTACAGGAAGTGTTTAGTCATATTCTACAGTAAGAAGTACTTCAACCACTGGTTAAATGCCACTCTGGCGGGCAAAATAATCACACTAACCTGCAACTTTCCAGTCAACAATACTGGCTTCAGAGAATCATACATTCCAAAGTAAAGACCTCGATAAACGATGATCCCAACACATGAAATGTTGAATCCACGGTAAAGCCCAGCAATGCCATCGGATTGCAATGTCTTCTTGTAGACATCAATAAGCCCATTGAATTGTCTTTCACCTCCTTTCTTTGCAGCCTTGGAATCATTGGCCAACCGGGTACGGGCATAGTCAAGGGAATACACAAAGAGAAGGGATGAAGCCCCAGCAGCACCACCTGAAGCCAAGTTTCCAGCAAACCATTTCCAGTATCCATCCTTATCTTTCTTAAAGTTGAAAAGCCTTTTAAAGTAGTCCTTGAACGCAAAATTCAAAGCCTGGAAAAAGTGCCAGACAAATTACCGAAAATGGTGAGCCTAAGTAAACCGAATCACACACAATGGAGAAATCCAAAGATAGTAACTCGCCTGAGTGGGGAAGTAACGAATGACATTAGCAGTATTTCCCCTCCACAGTGCGACCAAACCCTCATCTTTCATTGTTCGGCTGAAACAATCACCAATGCCCTTGTATGGCTCAGAAAGCCTGCCAGATTTGATCATCTCATCCTGATTCTGAATTAAAAGTTTTACACGCTCAATTGGAGCAGCAGCTGTCTTTGATACAGCAGCAGAAACTCCACCCATAAGGAAATCAATTAGAAAGCTACTTTTCTCTGCTGGTGCCCCAACAAATATGGGAGAAGCAGTTGTTGCAACACTAAAAAGATCAGTTTGCGTTCTGCAAGACAATGCCATTGCTGTGTTTGAGTAATTTTCAAATGTGGCACGCCTTTGATACATAGCAGGCCTTTGGAAAACACTCTCATGACCCTGATAATGTGGGGTGAGCAGAGAGCGACGGTGGAGCTGGCCAGCAACCTTCTGAAAAACAGTGGGGTGTTGCACCTGATCAACCATTGTGGTGTAACCTACAAGAACGTTGATAACAACCATTAGAAAGTTCAGGCTAAGTTTTGTTTAGCTTGCCAAAAGATGCCCTGCACTTGTCAAGCGTAGAAGGTTGCACCTTTAGCAAATACATGTGTTTGGAAGATCCACACAACACAACATGACGCAAATTTGAAACAGTAACTACAAACGAACAAATCCAAAAATGAATAGCACGAAGGGCATTTTTTATGTGATGGGACCATACCATAGAGGCTAATTTTAAATACAAAACCACCATTAAATACAGGAAACAAAACGCTAGTATGGCAGCATCTGTTCGAAAAATATTTTGGTAAAGAAATTTCAAGGAGAGAAGTGCAAGACAGATGCATCCTACGGTTTTTTTTACAATGAGTTTCTAATCCATATTATCTGAAACACGATAAAAGAATCGCATTTGATGACGGTGAAAATAGGCACAATATAGATCTGTTTTGTATCCAAACTAACTGATAAAATTATCAGATATTATAACATCACAAGACTCGAAATGTTGTGGTCAAAAGAAATACCCTGAATTTCTTTTCATAAAAAACGAAGCTAAAATTAAAGCAGCTTTTGAAATGAGATCGCGGACGTGAAAAAGAAGTAAAATACAGAAACACAAACAGCAGTATCACACCCATAGACGGCAACCTAGCAAACAAATGAATCGAAGAAATATCGAGCTTGTATACCGAAAATGAAAGGCCAAAAGAAACAAACCCTTCTCTGAGATATCAAATCAGAAGGTCAAATACGCCTTCATATGATCATCAGTTCGACAAATCAGCAGGAACTTGAACAGAAAAAAGTACGACAACTAGATCTAAGAAAATGAAAAACGAAGAAAAGGATCTGAGATCTTAGAGGCAGAAAGAGAGATGGAAGCACCTCGAGAAACGAGTCGGTAGTTTGACGAGTCTGGATGTTCCGCCAACGGGTGCGGGTGAGCTTGGGAAGGAGGCGGGGCTTTGAACAGTGCGAAAATGGGCTTTTAAAGACACCACACCAGAGGAACTTTGGGAATTACCATAACTTTTCCATTAATATCATTACTCATTTTACTTTATTCTCTATTTTTAATTTCTAAATATTAATTTAGCTCTGATAAAGTGTAAGCCATTTAACCATTCCTTTGAAATTAAATAATATTTTTCTTTCTTTCCTGGCTTGGATGACTTTGGTCATGCGAACAGAAAAATAAACAACAGAAAGGATGACCATAAAAGCAAAACATTCTTGAATTTAAACAAAATTAATGAAAATCGCAAATGCAATATGTAAAGTTTAAGGAAATAGAGGTCGACATATTTACAGCAAATATTTCACCCTTAAAATGACATCACATGTAAAATAGTTTGACAAATCATAGCAAGATCATCTTTCTAATTCTAGTGGGGAGCTTTGATGGAATCACCACAACACTCGTTCAAATGCTTCCTCCATTAATGCTTCTCCACAAAACATAACCTTTCTTCTCTCTACAACACCTAAAAATAGCACTCCTCCTGCTATAAAACGCTGCCATGGCTCCCTCCCAATCCCACCTGAGGCAAAGAAACGCAGCGTTTTCTGGTGAAAATCCTTCTTCTTTATTAGAAACTTTTCGCCCGAAACCGCCATGGAAATGAAGAAGATCGCATGCGCTGTCCTCTTCGTTGCTGCCTCGGTCAGCTTTGTAGCGGCTCACGATGAGTCCCCGGCCCCAGCCCCCGGCCCAAGCAGTGGGGCTGCAGCCCTTCCGGCCCTTGGCTCCCTCGCCGGGGCCTCCCTCGTCTCATTGGTCGCCTACTTCCTGCACTAGATCTACGTCCGGATGCATTCAACAGTTTTCAAAGGAAGAGAATGTGATTTGATTTTGAGCTTTTAAGTATTCTCTTCCCCTTATCTTGTTTCAATGCAACTCCATCGATTCTTAGCTAATAAAAAGAGCATTCTGGTTTACATTTTTATTCGATACAATTACATCTAAAATAAACTTATTTATTTATACAAAATAAACTTATTCTGCAGACTTCACGGCCAAAAATGGTTGTCTTTCCTTCCTGTCCGCCTTGGACTGAAAATATAAGATGACCAAGAATTGGCCCTGAAATTCACATTAATGAATTCATAACGTAATCTCCAAATAAGAATTTCAGACACAGATTCTCAACCAAAATGAAATAAATCAAGCTACAAATTTAAGACATCGAGTATCATTATGAATAGTCTGGCACCGGATTGAGCAGAAGCGTATGCCACATCTAATGCATGTATAGTTAGCAGAAAATCCACAAACAGTGCAAAAATGGCGGCGGGAAGTAGAGCTTGGAGGTCCTACCGATGCCTTAATATAAGTCGGGACATGAGAAGGCAATGATTCAAGGTTCGCCTGCTAGAAAAAATAAAAGCATAGTTCTTAGAAATACTAGGTGCATTGTAAAGAGTAATAGTAAGTTTACCTTCTTAGTATATCACCTGACGTCTCGAGTTATGATTGATATAAAATAAATAAATCACAACTCAATACGTCAGCATTTATAATAAGAGAATATGCTAAGAAGATAAACCTATCATCTCGCATTGTAAAATCTCGAATGGAAGATGTTCTTACTTCCGGCAAAAGCTCCATAAATGTCCTTGGCACCCTCCTGGCCTCAAGTGCTTTCGCCTGCCGGGTTTTTCGTTTTGTCCCCTTCGACTGCCTCTTCTGCATGTAAACTGCCGGACGAGGAGATGATCGATAATTATGGTACTTCGGATTACGGAATTCAATTTTTCGTGTGGTTTAATTTAAAAAATGAAACTTCCGTTGAAGAAACTATGGACCTTGATCGTCGTCATCAAGAGAAGCTTCATCGTCGTCATTGATTTCGACAGTTTCAACTACAGCATTATCGTGTTCCAATGCTTCAATGCGAGCTATGGCAGCCTAAATCAAGAAAGCTAAAACTGTGATGGACATTGAACATAAATAAACCTTCCTTTCAACTCTAAAGACACAATAATAAAAAGCTAATATCAAGTAACTTGTTACCAGGCAAAGCGGTCAAACCTGAGAGCGGTTGTCACTGCTGGCGAGAGCAGCTACCATCTTCGGAGCTACTTTCCGATTTCGGCTTGACATGCGACGTAGAGGGTTCGAATTGTCTCCGTCCATAGCTTGATCAGACTGCAGGAATATAAGGGCTCAGAAACACCCCGCATTAGAAGAACAAACAGTGATAAACAATATAAAACCACCAGAACAAGAAATACAAAAGAACAAGATCACGAAAACAAAGAATTACAAAGATCCAAAGTTAATGTCTCGTCTGTAACATTCAGATAAAAGCTATCCTAATCATTACCAGGTCGATAACCAGACGAATCACGAAAACTAATGCCCTCCCCCTCCCCCAATCCTATTGAGGAGATTGCAACAGACTTCATTCAAAAGAAATTTGCTATCTATAAATGCGGGCAGCCTTAATATCAAGAGATAACCTTTAATGAAATAGGACATTGTTGGATTAGAAGAAAACTACTTCTGTTGGTATTCTTACAGCTATAATAAAAGGTCTTATTGGTTGATGATAGAGAGAAAGACGAAGCAGCTGGGGTTGTGGACATTAAGCAAAACCAATAAACTCTTTCACTTCACAGTTGGAGAAATTAAACAATTGAGGGAAAAAGACAACGAGGGCAGAAAGCAGAAATGTCTCAACTCACGTCTCAACTCAACTCAGGGAAAGAATATGTCCCGAAGTAGAATTCTTTTTTTGAGGTCCTAGACCAAAACAACAATTGCATACTGATGATTTGTGCAAAACACGGAAAAAAGGGCCGCCGCCGATGGCCGATTCTGGACTCCATTTTTGGCGAAATTTGTATCAAGATGATCAGAATAAGGACGGGAACAACAATACAGTAACAGTCATCAGGGAAAACAAGAACTTCAGGGTGAAAAATCTAATCTAAACCCTAACGAGCTTTTCCCCTAAATTGTTCAAAGAAACACTTACCCCAAAATCTCATTCACAAGACTTATGGTCGCTTCGAGACGAATGTTTTGACACCCAAACTGGGTCGATCAGCTCGTCCACCGGATGGCTCTCCCTTGTGTAGCTTGGAAGCTTCTTCCTTACCCCCCGTCGTCCGGGTTGGTCCGATTTTGTTAATAAATTGGACTGGACAATAAAATTTCGGTTGTTAATTTCTCAGAACAGTAAAATGCTAAAACCGGACCAAAACCGAATCATATACGTAATTTCGGTCCGGTTCTGGCTTTCCAACCAATCAATTTGATTATTTTACCTAACCATGAGTACCTAACAGACCCGACCATTTCACACAGAGCTGGGTGTCGAGCCTATTCGAGCTGGTTTAGTCGAACTGGTTTCAATAAAATTTGGCTCGAGCCGGCTCGCGAGCCTCGAGCCTCAAGCCTAAACGAGCGAGCCGATCCGAGCCAGCCGAGCCTGTCGAGCCTAAACAAGCCAAACATAGAAATTTTGTTTTCGTATATTGAAGTTTTATAACTTTCTGTATTATGTAATTTTAAATTTTGATGAAAAATTTATGCCTATTGTTTTCTTAAATCCAAAAAAAAAATTTGCATGATAACGTTTGTATGTGTCGCCTCCATTATGCCAAAGAAATGCAAAAACAATACCATCAAATCAATATTTCAAAGAAACTCGAAAACAATAGCATTGAAACATCGAATCAATAGCATTCAACATATATAACATCCGATTTGAAATCAATTCGTGAAAGAGAACAATTAATAATCATGCATTGTACGAATCAAAATATAAACACCGAAATCATTCATTGTGCCAAATAAAAAGTGAAATAAGTTACAAAAAATCTTCCAATTGTTCGAAAATATTACAGAAGAACGAACCTACTCCACAGAGGGATCGTCCGGTGGAGATGAAGCAGCTGTGGGTGTGGCCTCCGCCTCCGGCGAGTTGGTAAAAATTTCAGCCCAGTGTCGGTTTTGTGCCTCGTAGAACCGCAGATCCAATGTTGCAATGCGAGCATCCATCGTGTCAAGCCGTCGGCGGACTCTCTCAAATGAGTTCTCCAAAAATTCCTGGTAGTCGTGCAAAAATGCCTGGATCCGGCGGGTTGTTGATTGACAAGGATGACTTGCTGCTTCACCTTGTTGTTCTTGTTTTTGCTCAGCGCCCTCGTGCTGAAGTGGCTGTGATGTCGAACCCGGATGATCGGTTTTGAAGATCCATTCGCCGTCAGTGTTTTTCACAATACTCATCCTCGCAATGGTAGATTCGGTATATGTGTCGACTCTCATAACTGGGAGAGGTGTCTCAGAAGAAGGAAAGTTGACACCGTGTTGGTGGAAAATTTTCGTCAACAAAAGGTTGAACGACATTGACTTGGACGAGTTTTCAAAAAGATCAATCATCCTTTTTAAAATTACATAACCAACATTAAAGTTGGTTCCAGTGAAAATGTTGTAAAGAACGTGCAAATCCATACCACTCACGTGATCCCTATGATCATCCCTAGGTAGGAGGTTGTAGGAGATCATGTGGTGGACAAGACGAGCCGTGACGTTCAAGTCATTGACTTTTGGTTTAGGAAGAAGGTGAGTGTCGAGATTTTTCACAACGGAGCGGAGAAACTGAATGTATTCACTCGTTTCGACATAAGGAGGCTAAGTGAAAGGCTCGTAGTAGCGAGAGGCTTTCTCGTTGCCTATGCAATTCAACATCTCGTTGAGCTTACGAGATGTGATAGTTATGCGTTCTCCGTACACATAACTAGACACTTGTAAAGGGTTTGGTGAAAATGAAAAATTGGCATAAAACATGCGAATTGGGGTTTCGTAATATGGTACCCGAAATTGAAACAGCTCAGACAAACCAGCACGATCGAATAACTCGTGAATCGGTAGGTTACATATGGAAGTTGGCTGGAAAACACGGCTTGGAATAATGGACTTGCATTGGAAATCAGATAAAATTTTTTGTTGACATTCTAAATGGAGAATGGAGGAGGAGAAGTGATAGTTACCTCTACACTTGACGATTTGGCACAGACAAGGGCGAAAACACGAAGAAATTGGAGTGGGGCATCAGAAGTCATCGAAAATCGTCTGAAAAATGTGATTTTAGGGCACCGGTCTGAGATTTAATGGGGCCTGCGGTCGACACCGAGTTACGAGCGGTCGATACCTTGAACTGACGGTCGATAACTTCATATGCGGTCGACACCATAAAACGTTCTGTATTAATTTGCGGTCGACCCTTTAGTATGCGGTCGACACCATAAAACGCTATGGAATATGCGGCGGTCGACACCTTAGTATGCTGTCGACACCATAAAACGCTCTGTATCAATCTGCGGTCGACTCTTTAGTGTGCGGTCGACACCATAAAATGCTCTGAAATGAGCTGCGGTCGAAACCTTAGTATGCGGTCGACACCATAAAACGCTCTGGAATGAGTTGCGGTTGACACCTTGGTATACGGTCGACACCTCCAACTTTCTGGCGAAGGTGCGGTCGGCACCTTCGTATATATGCGGTTGACACTGTATTCATCGGGTCGACACCAAGTGGATATGCGGTCGACACCACGTAGCTACGCGGTCGACACCATGTATCAAAGCATCGACACTTACTCTTATTTCAAAAAAATGACCTTCCATTGAATAATGGAAAGTTGCTTACATTACCATTGTCGACATTAGCATTGATTACAATTGTTAACGTTTACTAGAAATCACGAATTAACACGTGTACAAGAAATTAAAAAATTCTTAAACTTCTAATGTACAACGTCACAGCTAGTCTTCAAATTCCAAGTTCTTGAACTCCTCTGCAAGTGCGTTATCTTGTTGTTGGTCCCTCGTGATTGCGTCGCTCCAGTCCTTGATGCAAATGAGTGTTTCCACGAGCTCCGGTGCCAGACTTCCAAGGTCGACCGAATGTTACCGTTGAATATGGAAATTCTAGCCGTTACATTAAATCGATCGACTCTTTTCACAACGTCGGTCGACATTTTGTCGTCTACCGGTCGATTCTTTGCTATCTGCGGTCGATACTTTGTCGTCTACCGGTCGATTAAGTGTTGACCGTTGTTACACTAAGTGTTGACCGCAATCCAGGTATTCCGAGCCTATCGAGCTAGCTCGAGCGAGCCGACATGCCGGGCTCGGTACGGGCTCGAACTGCTACAGTGCCAAGCCAGCCGAGCGAGTCAACGAGCCGGCTCGCTCGAATGCCACCACTAATTTCACAAAACCAATAGGCGACCCTGAGAAATAGAAACCCTAGATGACTATGCGTCCCTTAGCAGTCGACCCCCTGATTTGGGTATCGTCGGCAGAATTTGGGTATTGCGTTTTTCTCTATTTCGTGTTTATTCATCTGCCAAATCTCCTAAATTTACGCAACTACGTATTTATTTTTTGCTATACTGCTTAGATAGCTCTTCTTGCATTTGATAGAACATACTTGTTTTGACTTTCTAGTTGCTGACATGTGGGTTGTTGCTCTTCTTCAAAGAAAACGAGGATACTTTCTTTGTTTTAAAGTATTGCAAATTTTTGGGACTTTACCGGTGTAGCTTTCAAGATGTTTGTGCATAATTTATTAATTATTATAGCTGCAAGTCAATCAATGAAGATTTCTTTGATAGTCTTCCATCCCGAGTCTAAGCTCCATCCTTAAAAACCGGTCCTTAAGAACCGAGAATTCAAATTGAAATCAACCATCTGTTGTTCCAAGTTTTGTGATTAGCTTTCCTGATTTCAACCGGGCTACTGGGCGGAGTAGCATGATTTGTGTTTGGCGAAGGGTTTTTTGAGATCATTCAGAACTCCTTAGTTTCAACATGATTAATCTTCCCTCAGCGGTCGACATATTCGTAGAACGGTCGACATAAGTTTCATTGATTAGCCTTTAAAGGTGTTGCGGTTGACATAAGGTCTGTCTCTGGAACTTTGCATCGGTCGCCATAAGGTCTGTCTCTGGAACTTTGCATCGGTCGACATAAGTCTTGAGCAGTCGACATACAATCCGTTTCTGGAAAATCTTTGGTCGACATAAGTGCTGAGCGGTCGACACACGATCCGTCTCTGGAATTCTAGTGATCGACGTAAGTGTTGAGCGGTCGACACACTATCCGTTTCTGGAATTGTAGCGGTCGACATAATTTTATGCGGTCGACACAAGTCTATGCGGTCGACATAGGCACAGTCTCTGGATTTTCAGCGGTCGACACAAGTGATCATCGGTCGACATTCAACACTCCTCTCACCATAGAGTAGTCAACATAAGATGGAAGCGGTCAGCATATCCTGTGAAAAATTGACTGAATTTTGCACCACTCGACCAACTTGTTAGACATTAATTGTACCATTCGACGAGAGTATTTCACATAAATGATTAAGTCTATTAAATACATTACAACATTATTCAATTTAGCTTTCATACATGGTTAATCAATAATACACATAAAAGATAATTATCATAAAATATACTTGGTTACTTCAAACATCTTTAAAGCCAACAATCTCTCTCTTTTTGATGATGACAAACCATTTGAAAGATAAATTGACTATATACACAAAATTTTTAAATACTCGCCCATAAAATATGCAATCTCCCCCATAATTTAACAATCATTTATATTTCATCCATTCATAATGCAACCTTTGATGCCCGTCCTTAGGCAAAAATTGGTAGGTGGTGATATGGTGAACTAGTCGTGCCGTGATGTTGAGGTCACTTGCTTTCGGTTTGTAAGACATTTTTTCGGGATCTTTAGCAACCGATCTCAGAAAATTCTGGTAATCTGAGCACCGAATCAAAGAGGGCTCCTTCCCTTGCTCATGGTATTGATCGGTGTGCTCATTAATTTGACAATTCAGCAAGACATTAAAAAATGAAACGGTGATCTTGGTTGGTTTGCCATACACAAAGCTCTTTAAGGTAAAAGGATGTGGAGTAGAATGCAAATTGACATAAAATAGGCGAATTGCCTCCTCATGATATTGTCTCATAAAGCTAAACAGGGTGGTTAATCCCAAGTAGTCACTCGATTCGGAAAAATCTATCCCCTTAATGCAATGAGGCCTATAAACCTTACTCAAGATTAATGGTTTGGATTGAAAGATTTGAAAATACCTATCTTGAGCCGACTCATTTCGGAATAAGTGTTTGTCAATTGCCGGAGGAGGAGGAGGGTTATCAGATTTTGACGTAGCCGTTCGCTTCATTTTAATTTAATTGAAGGTTGAGAAGTGGAAACCATAAGGAGTGGAGAAGAGAGAAATCGAGAGGAGGAGTGAACGCCTGAGAGTGAACGGAAGAGTTGGAGGTCGCTGGAGTGTTTTTGCGCGAGAGAGAAATGCTGGAGAGTGAAAGTGTGCGTGAAAAGGGTTTTAAGTTTTACGTTTAAAGTGGACATCGGTCGACCGATCGATGGTGATGTCGACCGATCTAAAGCAGATTCGAGGGACCGGTCAACATACCTTTGTTTATGTCGACCACTTTCTGATAGATTCGAAGGTCCGGTCGATATACACTCTATTATGTCGACCGCGGTCACAGCAAACAGCAGAAAGAAAATTATGCACCTAAGCATCATCAAATCGAATTATCCCCAACCGAACTCTAATTCCACAAAAGGTCTTCTCATCTAGAGGCATAGTAAATATGTCCGCTAATTGATCGCAAGAGTTGACAAATTGTAAGATAACATCACCTCTTTGGACATGATCTTTGATAAAATGATATCTGATTTCTATATGCTAAGTTCTAGAATGTAAGATAAGATTTATAGTGATGTTTATTGCACTAGTGTTGTCACACCTTATTGGAATCTTAGAAGATGAAAGGTTATAGTCTTCTAAGGTGTGCTTCATCCAAATCATTTGTGCACAACAATTACCGGCTGCAATATATTCACTTTCGGCGGTTGAAAGTTTTACGGAGTTTTGTTTCTTAGAGAACCATGATACTAAAGATTCTCCTAAGAATTGGCATGTGCCACTAGTACTTTTCCTATCCACAAGGCTCCCGACATAATCTGAATCTGTATATCGAATTAAATCAAAAGAAGTACCATTGGGATACCATAATCCTAAATCAAGTGTCCCACTTAAGTATTTGAATATTCTTTTAACAACATTCAAGTGAGACTCTTTAGGAGAGGCTTGAAATCTAGCACAAAGACAAACGCTAAAGAGAATGTCGGGTCTACTAGCGGTTAGATATAACAATGAACCGATCATACAACGAAATCTCTTAATATCCACATCTTTTCCACCTTCATCCTTATCTAATTTGGTTGTGGTACTCATTGGTGTACTAGAAGATTTGCAAGAGTCCATACCGAATCTCTTGAGCAATTCCTTGATATATTTCTCTTGGAAAATAAAAGTTTCATCTAAGGATTGTCTAATTTGAAGTCCTAAGAAAAATTTAAGCTCCCTCATCATGCTCATTTCAAATTTATGTTGCATGAGAGAAGCAAAGCTTTCACAAAGGTTTTTGTTGGAGGCTCCAAAGATAATATCGTCAACATAAATTTGGACAAAGAGCGAATCATCATCAACATGCTAAGTTAAGAGAGTTGAGTCAATTTTTCCCATTTTGAACTCTCTGTCCAAGAGAAAGTTCTTCAACCTATCGTACCAAGCACGAAGAACTTGCTTAAGACCATAAAGTGCTTTATGAAGTTTATAAACATGGTCTAACTTATCAAATGCCTCAAAACTTGTTCTACATAGAGTGAAGTCATAATATATCCATTTAGGAAGACACTCCTAACGTCCATTTGAAATAGAGTGAAGTCTTTCTGGCAAGCATACAAAAGAAGCATGCGAATTGACTCCATCCGGACTACCAGTTCAAAGGTCTCCTCAAAATCTATACATTCTTCTTGATTATAACTTTTTGCTACCAATCTTGCCTTGTTTCTAATGACTACACCATGTTCATCTAATTTATTCTTGAACACCCATTTAGTTCCAATGATGGTGCGATCATTAGGTCTAGGAACTAACTCCCATACTTGGTTTCTCTCAAATTGATTAAGTTCCTTTTTGCATGGCCATTATCCAATTTTCATCCGTTATGGCCTCATAGAATTTCTTAGGCTCTACTTGTGAGATGAATGCTACATTAGCACATAGATTCCTAAGGGAGACTTTAGTTTTAACACCTAATGAGGGATCACCTACTACATCTTCTAATGGATAATTTTTTGAATATTTCCACTCTCTAGGAAGATCTCTACTAGTACTCAGTTCCAATTCTAGAAAGTTTGGAGGATATTCGGAGGAAGTTACTTCAAGTGAGTCTATCTCATTTTCTTTTAGAGTTAAAGAATCTAGTACTTTTACGAGCTCATCACTTTTGTCCATATTACTTAATGAGGAAGGTGATTCATCAAAAGTGACATGCATTGATTCTTCAATAACTAGAGTTCTTTTGTTGAACACCCAATAAGCTTTGCTAGACAATGAATATCCTAGAAGAATTCCAAAGTTAGTTTTTGAGTCGAACTTTCCTAGATTGTCTTTGGTATTTAAAATATAGCATTTGCATCCAAAGAGCTTAAAGTATTTGACACTTATAGTTTTGCCCGACCAAAGCTCATAAGGGGTCTTTTCTAAGATTGAGTTAATTGATACTCGGTTAATTATATAACATGTCGTGGCGACAGCTTCTGTCCAAATATACTTAGGAAGAACATTTTCATTAAGCATGGTTCTAGCAAGCTCTTGTAAAGACCTATTCTTCCTCTCAACAACTCCATTTTGTTGAGGAGTCCTAGGAGAAGAGAAATTGTGATTGATATCATTCTTATGACATACGAGTTCAAATTTTTCATTTTCAAATTTCCCTCCATGATCACTACGAATAGCTACAATGAAGAGTTCTTTTTCATTTTGAACTCTCTTCCTAAAAGATGAGAAAGTCTCAAATGTCTCATCTTTAGTTCTAAGGAAGAATACCTAAGTGAATCTTGAGAAATCATCAACAATCACAAAGGCATATTGTTTACCACTTAGGCTTGCTACTTTAGAAGGATCGAAGAGATCCATGTGAAGAAGTTGAAGAGGTTTAGAAAAAGACACAACATGTTTTGAAGCAAATGAACTTTTTGTTTGCTTTCCCATTTGACATGCATCATAAGTTTTATTTTTCTCAAAGGATATTTTTGGAAGGCCCCTAACTAGATTTTTCTTTGAAATCCTAGCTAAGGTATCCATACTAACATGACCTAATCTCCTATGTCATGACCAACTATTAATAGAAGAATTCGCACTAAAGCATTTTTCATTAAAACATGCAACATTATCCATTTCAATTGTATAAACATTTTCAGCTCTATGGCCTATGAATAAAATTTTACCACTAGAACTATTCTCTATCATGCATGTGTTAGATTCAAAAATTACTCTATATCTTTTGTCACATAGTTGACTAATACTTAGAAGATTTTGTTTTAAACTGTCAACTAATAATGCATTTTTAATGATATGGGAGAAATGGTTACCTATGTTTCCAATCCCAGTCTCTGGATTTTCAGCGGTCGACACATGCACAGTCTCTGGATTTTCAGCGGTCAACAAAAGTGATCATCGGTTGACATTCAACACGCCTCTGACCATAGAGCGGTCGACATAAGATGGAAGCAGTCGACATATCCTGTGAAAAACTGACTAAATTCTGCACCACTCGACCAACTTGTTAGACATTAATTGTACCATTCGACGATGATATTTCACATTAATGATTAAGTCTATTAGATACATTACAACATTATTCAATTTAGCTTTCATACATGGTTAATCAATAATACACATAAAAGATAATTATCATAAAAAATAGTTGGTAACTTTAAACACCTTTAAAGCCAACAATCATTTCAATCCTTAAAATATAACAAGCGATGTTACCGTGGAGTCGGCAGAATCCCTCCATGCCCATGGCTCATATCTGTTAGGCCTTGAAAACCTAATATTTCACGGGATTTTATTGATAAATTGTTTGTGATCAGATAATGTTTTATTCAAATATCAAATTTTTAGGCAAATATTGCATAAATGCCACAGCATCGCAACAACATCTAAAAATACAGATTTTACGTGATTTTTAACGACATTTCTAGATTTTGTATTTTCACAGTATTTTGTTCAGATGCAGTTGCCAAGTTTAAAAATGGATTGCAGCGCAAGAAAGAAGCTGGAAGATCACGAAATGAAAGAGAAAATGTCAGCCGAAATAACCAATTTTCAAATTTGGAAACAAGAATATCTTTGAAGATTTGAAAATCCTTCATAATCTCAACTATTTTTCAAATCGATCCAGATCTTCCTCTAAATCGTAACAGCTTCCCAAATCTGCTCGAGTTGCACGAAGTCTACATAAAGGAACGTGAATACCACAGATTGGGTGTGCCAGAATTAGAGAACAAGCTTGCGATCGAGCTCGAGCGTAAATCCGAGGAGGAGGTCACTGACGGTGATCACGGCGGCGAGGGAACAGAGCTGTGCGAACAACGATTTCCAACGGCAAGGACCAAAATTCTCTCCCTTTTCTTTTCGTTTTCACTTTCATTGATTTTACAAGTCTTGACAGCATAAGTTTATGAGTTGTTTAGTTTTAATTAAAGTTTGGATTTTTCGTATGTTGATTTGCTTAAGTCGATCATAGTTAATCGTTTAGAATTTATTTTAACAAGTGCTTAAATATCTTAGCTTGCTTTGATATCATCTAGGATGTACCGTTATGTGATTGTTAAGACGTGTGTTAAAATCATTAGGTGGTTAAACCGAGTGACACGGTTTAGCTCAGGGTGTTTTCGTAATGTTCATTCCAACTTAGTGCGGTCAAAAGAAACAAGATTCAAACTCATTCTGGGTTAACATTCCACGACTTAACTTTTTAAGTCGTGAGTGTGAAATAGATCAACCACAGAGGTAACACCAGCCCCGGTTCTTTAGAGTTCCGACTGGACCTACTCGATGCTGTGGAGGCTGTTGCAGCACTCGTAAAGAGCAGTTCAAGTGAACTCGATTTACGAGAAATCCTTTCCGAGATTAATTCTAATTCTCTATTCGACCACCAACTTAACTGTTTTGCACTTTATTTTCTGCAATTTACTTTCTGCATATTAGATTAGATAAAAATCCAATCAAAATGAAGAAAAACCTATTCTTTATTCTTTAATTCTTTTTGTCAATATTTAAATTAAAATTTTTAGTTTATTGCTTTTACTTTGCAATTTATTGTCTGAATTGAAAGTTGACTTGTCATCGTGGGATCGATATTTTTATTACTACAGTTGCGACACGTGCACTTGCGTTTTAGCGATTACATTTACGTGCAACAATATCAAACTGTATTTCCTCGTTGGGTTGGTTTTTAACACCATAATTCATGGTTCAGTTTATAATTTTGTGAGTAAATAATCACGTAATCAACTAAAACCCAACTTAATATCCGCTCAAACTTACCTCAAAGCCTAAACCGACTCCAAAGCCATCTAAAACCACCAAAATCTGATCAAATCCTATAATTTTTTTTAACGTCCAAATTTTTATTTGTAATTCAGAACTTAATCATGGAGTGTGATTTGATTAGTATTGGCCCATTTCAGTTGATATAGTTTTAATTCTTATTTCTCGAATCGAAATCATGGGTCATGAATATAATTTTAATTAAGAATAAAATCGAATCAAATTAACCTATTTGCACCTCAAAAGAAGAGATGTAGTTTGAGCCGACTCGAGCGAGCTGAGTTAGGAATCGTTTGAATCATTGAGCCTATCGAGGTTTTCGAGTTGAGCCTGTCGAATTTTTTTAGCTGAGTTTGTTGAGTTTTTTTTTTAAAAAGTGTGGCTCGAACCAAACTCGAGCCGAGCGAACTGAACCTACTAAGCCTTAACAAGTCAAACTAAACGAGCCAAATATTTACAAGACAATTATACTATATATATATATATATATATATATATATATATATATTTAGGAAGTTATTTTCGTTGTTATAAGTTTTAAAATATAATAAACTTAATAATGCATTGTAAATATATTATTGGAATAAATATAAAAAAATTACATATCAATTGAAGATGTTTGAATAATGAATAAATAATTTTGACATTTGTATCAATATAAATTAGATACAACATAACTAAGTTAACACCTATCTAATTGTCAATCATATATAAAATATTAAAAAAAACTACAAATATAAAAAGTACAAAAAATTCAATTTGAAATGCAAATCTTCGATCGACGGTCAAACTCCAATGGAAGAGGGCTACAACGACACTTGGACTGCGAGGTACATCGTATATCATCGACTAAAGACGGCGAGAGATCGATCGACCATTGTTGGGAGAACTAGGCTCGCGAGGTAGTTCGCTCGAGCTCTAAAGCGAGGCTCGGCTTGCCAGCTCGCTCAATTGCAAACTCTACCGCAAAGGGAGGTATAATTGTAGAATTATTATCTTAAAGCACAAATTTTTTTTGGGTTATTTTATATTTAATTTGAAGGGTAAATATTAATTAACCCTTGACCTATGAGATAAATTGTAATATATAGATGTTTGGTCATTGTGATTTTTTAATAATTTCAATGATATATGTTTAATTTGTTCATGTAACTCATTGATAAATAGTAATGAAAGGTTATAAATATTATATATTTTTATTTTTATACGATTAAATGAGTTAAAAATGACATGTTTTTGTATTTCTTGAGAATTAGTTAAAATTGGTCAATAATAAGAAACAAAATTAACTATTATCATGAAACTAAAAAAAAACATGACGGGGAGTTTTAAAGTTTCACGCGAGTATTTAAAATAATAAAAAAGGGAAGATTTTAGAGGGAGTGAGTAGAATATCTGGGCGAAAGTAGTTGAAGAACGTGATCTATTGTCAGACCACTTAAAGCTTTGCCCTACTCACCTCCTACTTTGATTCCCATGCATCCTCCTCTTCATCGCATTCATTAAACCAACTATTCCTTCCTTCAAACACTCGTCGTTTTCGACCAAACCATGAAATCTCCTATTTTAGAATCCCAAGTCTCTTTAATTTCAAGCATTTAATCTTTAAAACTGCAACGTAAAAATGAAGTTTCTTTCTTTGAAACAACTTGAACGGGATGACAATGAGCTCAACTCTTAATGTAACATGATCAAACAACAGAGCCATGTTCTTGATACAGAAACTTATGAGCATTCAGGCTTTCTCTCAACAAGTTCTCAGTGGATTCCCGCAGAGACAATCGTTGTTTTCGAACGATGAAGCTTCAAGATGATCGAACGGCGATCCTATTGGAATCGAACCACACAAGTGGTTGTGGCTCAGATCCAAATGGCCGATGTATTTCGCCGACGATAAGGACAACGGAATCGAACCCTTTAGCCGGTTGAACGACAGGTCGATGGCCATGAAGTATGTGTTGGAGCCGAAGACGTCGGGTATGAATCCCTCAAGGGCATTTTTGCTCAAATTCAAGATGCCTATGCCGGTGTTGCTGAGTAAACTCGCCGGGATTTGGCCGGAAATGGAGTTACTGTCTAGGTTTAGAGTGGAAAGAACCGGCATTCGGCCTAGCTGAGCGGGAATGGAGCCGGAAAGTCTGTTCCTTGACAGATCTAAGTCGGCAAGGCGGCGGAGGTTTGCTATTGAAGAGGGGACTTTTCCGGTGAGTTGCTTTCGACTGAGAAGAGCTCGGCTGAGCATTCCGAGTTTCCCGATGTCCTCCGGGATTCCTCCATTAATGTGATTGTTTCGGAGGTCAAGATGCATCAGCCTCGCCATGTTCACGATGGACGCCGGGATCGAGCCTGAGATCTTGTTGTCGGCGAGGTTAAGCACTGTGAGGTGGCCGAGGTTTCCTATATTAGTAGGGATCTCGCTGGAGATTCTGTTCCCGACGAGATCAAGGACCCGGAGAGAAGAGAGTGAAGTTAAGCATGTCGGAATCTCGCCGTAGATTCCCTTCCAATCTGCAACGATAAAGTTTGTCAGGCGATCGAGCTTGCATATCTCCGGCGAGATAGAACCGGTCATGTATCCAGACCGACCGAATTGCTCGAAAATGGGGTCTTCAGACTCTCCGCGAAGGGAGATGTCGGTGACCCTGCCGGAATACGGATCGCAGCTGATGCCATACCAGTTTGAGCAGCAGTCAGTGCCGGCCCAGGAGTCGAAGATTCCCAAGTAGGGCTCTTTCAGAGCTGCTTTGAAAGATAAGAGCGCCGCCCTGTCCGACGGCGGGCACGAGTGGACGGAGTAGACGACGACGGCGAGAAAGAAGAGGACAGAGCAATAGAATTTGAAGAGAACAGCCATTAGAGCGGTACTGAAGTGTTGGGAGTAACTGAAGAATGGGAAAGAAATTGTGTTCTTATGTAGGAGAAGATGCTTTGGTTGGCTGCCACAATTGACTACTTTGACTATCGTCAACTAATTGGCTCTATTTATGACGTCCTATACTCACTCCCTAGCTATGTAAAGATAAATATATAATTTTTTGCGATGGTATAAAATATTATTTGTTCAATGGGTACAATTTTTTCTAAATAAAGTGATCAATAAAATATACTCTCTAGAAGTAGCACAGCAGCATCACATGCGAAAGGTATGATCAAATTATATAATATGAAAGTAAATGTCACGAGCTTAGATTCAATTGCCAACAAATCCATTTTTTTTAAATTACACTCACTTGTTCTTTTCTTTCTTAATTTGTTTTTTCTAAATCATTTACTTCAATGTATTGCGCGAATTAATTTTTTTTTTTGTAATTTTATGGGATTCATTAGAGGTGTCATTCGAGCCGGCTCGAGCGATCCGAACCCGAAATCGTTTGGCTCGTCGAGTTTGTCGAGCTTTTCGAGCTGAGCCTGTCGAGCCTATTCGAGCCGAGCCCGAGCCGAGCGAGCTGAGTCTGTCGAATCTAAATGAGGCGAGTCAAACGAGCCTAATAATTTTGAAAACACATATCTTATATATATATTTTTGGTTGTAATAAGATTTAAAATATGATAAATTTAGAAATGTATTGTAAATATTTTATTAGAATAAATATAAAAAAATATTTTATTAAAAATTTTTTATATCTACCGTTATACAAATAATTTTGACATTTGCAACATAAAAACTTAGATACATCCAAACTATGTTGACATCTATCTAATTGTTAATCATTTACAAAATATCAAAAATTTACAAGTGTAAAAAATTATAAAAAAAATTACACTCAAACAAAAAAAAAATTTAGTTCTCAAACTCCAAATGTTTGAATTTTTCGACGATGACATCCTCGCATTGTTGGTCTCTTTTCATGTCGTCGAACTAATCCTTCATGCTATCAAAACTTCCACGAGATCCGGTGCAAGACTTCTCTGACGATCATCATATACACGTCCATCTGCACTAAAAGCAGACTCGAAAGCTACAGTAGAAACATGAAATGTTAGTAAATCCCATGCCATCTCAGAAATAAGTAGAAATTGGCTCTCGTTTGTTTTCCACCACCCCAATATACAAAATCATAATCTGGTAAAATTTTATGTCGCATTTCTAAATAATCATCGAGTTCATTTTTTTCCGAACCATAGAATAAAACATCACTATCTATTTTTGCATGTATGTTTTTAATGAGTTTTAGGCGATGTGCAAAAAAAAACCACGACTAGAGCTCGAAGGGATATGAGAGGAATGAATAAAATCAGAATATTTACTTTGATAAGTAAAAAATAACATAGAAAAATTATTTTTTAATTGGCTAGGACATTTTTTAATTGGCTAGGACTTGATTGAGTACCTAAATTACTAGAAATTGTAGCGAGCAATAAGTTAGTTCATACTATTTTAAAACGAAGATGCATTACACATGCAAAGGAAAAAATATTAGGTACGTCAAGCCAATATTTTTTAAATTTAATTTCTATACTATTAACTATATCAAAAAATTCATTTATTTGTTTATATTTTTCAAAAGTACCAGTTAAATTTACAAAAATGGGAAGAACACGATGCATAGCAAGATAATAAATTCCTAAACATTTCTTAGTAGCCTCAAAAAATGGTGATAAAAATTCAAAGAATAAATTAGTAATATCGCAACTACTTTGATCATCATTTATTTTTTCACTAACATATGCACAAATAACAAACTAATACGGTTTAACATTTTTTAACATTAAATAAGTCGAATTCCACTTAGTAGAGACATCTATTTTTAATTTTCTAGGTTTCATATTAGAGACTTTACAAAATTCTTTATATTATTCTTGTCGGGCATTAGATGACGTAATATAGGAAATTACATTTCTAATTACATCCATATGTGGAGAAATAAATTGCATGACATATTTAACAATTAAATTTAAAATATGACATACGTATCACATGTGAAAAAGAAATGTTTGAATAATATCAGATTGAAATAATCTTTTGAATTGAGCAACACAAACATCATTAGCGGAAGCATTATCTAAAGTGATACTAAAAATTCTATCTTTAATTGAATATTCTTGTAAAATACCGACAATATATCGATAAATCGTAACACCACTATGTGGATATTCATAACTACGAAAACCTAATATTCTTTTATTTAGTTGTCATTTCTCATCAATAAAATGAGAAGTGATGACTATATATCCGAGTGAATTAGGTACACTCTGTAAGTCGGAAGTGATGCAAATGGACATAGCAATAGTATTTGCAAATAAACCGATTAATTGTGCTTTCATATTTTCGTACATTTTAATAATGGCACCTCTTAGTTGACATGCCACAGTTTGACATTCCAAGCCGAGCACTCACCCGAGCCCGAGCTCGGGAATTTTCTAATTTATGTATTATTTTTGCAGGAAAATTAATTGAAGATTTACACATTTCTAAGCCCACTTTGGAGGATCAAGAAAGACCAAAGTATGCGATAACTTGGCTCGGAGATGAGGCGGAATTGCAACCTCAACTCGAGACCTCTGGATCCGAACCCGCGCCCGTTCCCGGTTGAAGATGCACGTTGCATGGTGAGTTTGAATCCCATGCAAAAGTTATAAATTGACCCACGGCTCAACTCACCAACATCTCCTTGGAGTGAAGGAATTTTCTTGCATTTTTTGGTTAATTTTTACAATTTTACGTTGAACATTTAGAGAACCCGAGAGGATTTCTCGGCTAGGGTTTTAGCTTGGAATTTGCATGCTTTGCATGGAGTTTGCATGAGGGTTTAATTGGCGGAAAGAAGGGTATTTAGGGCCAACAAAGAAGAGAAAATTGGCAGAAGAGATTCAAGTAAACGTGACTTGCACGTCCTTGCAATCTCATTGGTCCAAATTTTCCCTCATTTTCTTCATTTCTAGCATGATTTTAATCATCAATTTATAATTTGAATTAAAGTTGCTTTTTGAGCTTCTCCCTTCACGGGCATTTCCAACTTCAACCGGTAGCCGGAATTCCTCCGGCAACCGTCAGTTTTGCAAGGTTTTCTTCCTCCGAGTTTGAGATTTCCTAAAGCTTCAAAGTCTCCAGCCTTCTTCAAGGACGTAGGGTGAGCTTGAAGGTCACAAGCACTTCATTTCATCTTTATTTTCGTTTGTAACTTCATTTTCTCCGCTGCTCATCATTTTCGGCAACCGCCAGACCCTGGTTACTGTTCCATCAAATTTCGACCGATCCGTCCAAGTGATTGCCTTCATTTTTGGAGGTACATTACTTAACTGTTCTCCGAAGCTCCACTCAAAATTTCAGCCATAAATTCGATCTTATCGTTCCCGTTTCTGGACTATCGGGTTTTCACAAACCCTACCCGATCTCCAACCCTCTCCCTAAATCCATCATGATTCCTTGTCACATGGTATCAGAGCCATAAATCCCTCTCCACCTTCCTCTTCCTCTCTGTTTTTGTGTGATTTGAAGTTTAAAGAATGACCACAAGAAGTGGTTCACATTACAAATCAAATCGGGATCCGATTGATCCTATTTGCCCGGTTAGTCCATCTTTACCATATCTGAATCCGACTCTTCCCGAATCCAGCCTTCAAGGGCAAATTGATGAGCTCAACAAAAGATTTGATACGGTTTTACAAAAGTTGGAGCACATTTCTCCTTCTTTGAGTACTTCCCCGAACAATCCACCAAGGAGAAGACCGAACCACGGTTCGAGGAGATCTCGAGAGTTTAAGTCCGATGAGTCGGATGATGATTTTAACATGCATGAGCTCAACTCCAGAGATGATGATATGAGGCATATTAAGGTATTCATTCCTCCTTTTAATGGATCTTGCAATGGTGATTGATTGGATTGAGAAAATTGATAAGATCTTTCAATGCTATAACTATTCTGAAAAGTTTAAATTACAACTTGTTTCATTGGAACTCACGGGTTATGCTAGTCTTTGGTGGGATAGTTTGAAAATTCAAAGAAGCCGTGATGGTGAAGAATGTATTAATAGTTGGAAAAGGAAAAAATCAATTATGAGGAGGAGATTTGTACCGGCTCATTATAAACAAGAACTATTCCTTCAATTGCAATCACTTAAACAAGAATCTCTCTCGGTTGAAGAATATCTTACCGAATTTGAGACTCTCCGAATCAGATGTGATGTTAAAGAACCAGAGGAACAACTTATAGCACGGTTTATTAGAGGCTTACACCGAGACATTAGTGATGTTGTGGAGTTGCAACCGATCGATTCTATGGATGCAGTTATACAAATTGCCTTGAAAGTGGAGAGGCAAATAAAAAGAAAGGGCAAGGGAATAGTGAGCCGAGCTAATCCTAAAACTATTGCTCCTTTTAAGCCTAGTACAAAGATGGAGAACAAGTCCCCTTATGTTCAACCATGGCTGCAAAAGAAGGATAGTGACCTTAAACTGATAGAAGAAAATAACCAGACCCGGACATGAGAGATCAAGTGTTTCAAGTGCCTTGGTCTCGGGCATATCACTTCCCAATGCCCTAACAAACGTGTGATGGTTATTAGAGAGGAAACAAATGAACTTTTTAGTGAAGATGAAGTGAAGGAAGAATCAGATATGAGCTTGGAATCCGAAGAGGAAGTATGCCGCGCACAAGAAGGTCTCTTATTGTTGGTTATCCGAAGGATGCTTACTACTCAAAACCGACAAGAGGAACTCCAAAGAGAAAGCTTATTCCATAGTAGATGTCTAATTCAAGATAAGGTATGCTCATTCATTATTGATGGTGGAAGTTGTGCTAATGTGGCTTCCCGAGAACTAATTGATAAACTCGGGTTGGATACTACCCTTCACCCAAGGCCTTATAAATTGCGTTGGATAAATGATAAGGAAGACCTCAAGGTTACCAAGCAAGTGTGCATCGAGTTCTCTATTGGAAGTTACAAGGATAAAGTGATGTGTGATGTGGTTCTCATGAGTGCAAGCTATTTATTACTCGGGAGGCCATGACAATTCGATCGGAAGGTTATGCATGATGGTTTTACAAACCAATATTTCTTCAAATTTGGTGGACGATCTATCAAGCTAGCCCTCCTTGAACCCGAACAAGTGGCCAAAGATGAGATCACAAGGAAGAAGAATTTATCTAAGAATAACTTGATTATGATCAAGGAGGAATCCTTTCCTACTCGAGAAAGAACACTCGTGATGAAGAATCAAAAAGTTTTATCGCTTAAAATCCGAAGTAAAGGGCACATCCAAGTAATCAAGCAAGTGAACTTAAAGCCCCCAATCGAAGAAAACAAAGACAAAGTCATATGTGTTGTGATTTCCGAAATACTCTCAAGGTGGTTAGCTCTTTACTCGAACTCTTTACTAATTACTTTGTTTATGATTAGATGAAGGAAATCTACAAATTTAATCATGATTTCCGACTGAATTGAGCTTAAAGAAGAAGAATTATGATCTTCTTACTATGGAGGACCATTCAAGCAATGATAGACAATTTGGCAACTCTAGTGAAGGAGTCCACGAGCCACTTATCAAAAGAACCAAGGAGGAAGAGGTAGCTAACTATGATAATCGGGTGAGGTTATTAGAAGCCTTAATAGAATACTTCCAAGGGATATATTTGTTTCGGAATGCACATGAGGCGTTTAAAAGGACAACCAGGTACACCCGCCATGAATGGTTAGTGATCCCTTTCTTGTTAACTATTGGCTCCAAAGATTTTACGATACTTATGCACATTAGGTCTAATGATTATTTGGAAGGAAACATTGCTGATTATATTGGGGACACTATGATTTATAATTGGGATATTGAAACTCGTTTTGAACAATCCGGGTTATTGAATTTTTTTGCCATGGGAAGAAAGGTGTTGTTGTGAATGACATAGAATCTTATGATTCAAAAATAGAAGTTATTCAAGGTTGGCACACTCTGAAGGATGCCTCGGACCTGAAGAATTTTTGGTGTAATGAAGTCAACCCAAATACATGCAAGCTCGAGTTACCCGGCAATTATGGTATTTCAGCCACACATGACGATCAAGATCCTTCTCCCCTTGCTGTATTTGATGAAAAGGAACCAAATGGAGAAGAATTTCAAGTAGATTTGAGATCAAATCCTCAAGAACCCAAGGAGGATGACATGCCACGATTTGGGATTCCAAGCGGAGCACTCACCTGGATTTTTCTAATTTGTGTATTATTTTTGCAGGAAAATTAGTTGAAGATTTACACATTTCTAGGCCAACTTTGGAGGATCAAGAAAGACCAAAGTATGCGATAATTTGGCTTGGAGATGAGGCGGAATTGCAACCTCAACCCGAGACCTCCGGATCCGAACCCACGCCCAATCCCGGTTAAAGATGCATGTTGCATGGTGAGTTTAATCCCATGCAAAAGTGATAAATTGACTCACGACTCAACTCACCAACATCTCCTTTGAGTGAAGGAATTTTCTTGCATTTTTTGGTTAATTTTTATGTGAATTTTACGTTGAACATTTAGAGAACCCGAGAGGGTTTCTCGGCTAGGGTTTTAGCTTGGATTTTGCATGGAGTTTGCATGAGGGTTTAATTGGCTGAAAGAAGGGTATTTAGGGCCAAGAAAGAAGAGAAAATTGGCTGAAGAGATTCAAGTAAACGCGGCTTGCATGTCCTTACAATCTCATTGGTCCAAATTTTCCCTCATTTCCTTCATTTCTAGCATGCTTCATGCATGACTTTGGCCACCAAATTTCCCTCTTTTTTTCCCTCTCTTTGTTGCTGTTAAAACCTTCCCTGGCATGATTGTAATCATCAATTTAGAATTTGAATTAAAGTTTCTTTTTGAGCTTTTCCCTTCACGGGCATTTCCAACTTCAACCGGTATCCGGAATTCCTCCGGCAACCGTCGGTTTCGCAAGGTTTTCTTTCTCCAAGCTGGAGATTTCCTAAAGCTTCAAAGTCTATAGCCTTCTTCAATGACGTAGGGTGAGCTTGAAGGTCACAAGCTCTTCATTCCATCTTTATTTTCGTTTGTAATTTCATTTTCTCCGTTGCTCATCATTTCCAGCAACCGCCAGACCCCGGTTACTGTTCCATCAAATTCCGACCGATCCGTCCAAGTGATTGCCTTTTTTTTTTGGAGGTACATTATTTAACTGTTCCCCAGAGCTCCTCTTAAAATTTCAGCCATAAACTCGATCCCATCGCCGAGTTATCCCCCTCACAAATTCGTTCTTTTTTCTGGACTATCGGGTTTTCACAAACCTGACCCGATCTCCAACCCTCTCCCTAAATCCATCCCGATTCCGTGTCATTAGTGTACTACGAGTAACTCATTTTCAATTAAAATCAATATATTCTTGAATAAATTTTTCTGTACCTCGCTATCGAACATTGATAGAGGTACCTCGTGTTGTGCTACAAATTTTGTAACACATTCTCTTAATTTATCATGTGAATATATAAAATTACCACTACCACTAGCATTTATTTGGAGTTGTGTTGTGCTAGTAGTTGATTCGTAAGAGTAGTGTTTGAGATAATATTTGCATTGCACCATAGTTTCTAATTTTTCCCCTACAATAATTTGTTTTATTTCGAAGTGTCTCCAAACATCCGACGTTTTATTTTTTTCGGTTTAAGTGAAGAAGTAGATGCTCGTGCCGATGATTGACCAATTGAAAATGGGGGATGACATTATTTCTTCTATAACATCATCAATAAAAGTATCTACATCAAATAATATATGATCCATATCGATAAAATTCTAAACTTTGCACACAGAAATTTAATAAATTGATACCGTTCACCAATGACTAGTACGTGATAAAAATTTTAAAATCAAGTTCAAATCTACCAATACGAGTCATACAAAAAAATAAAATTGTTAGTTACCAATTTACTTTAAACTAATTACACACATATTAACAAACAAATAATCATGGCATATCTTGATTAATTTTGTGCAAACAAATCGAACGGACGTAGTTAAATAATTCATAAATTAAGTAAGAATTGAGAGTAATGAAGGAATAATTGGTTGAAAATATTAAAGAATGAGAGGGAATTTATAGGAGAGAGACTGGAAGGGAGGGGTCTTGGAGGGGAGGGGGGGCGACAATCATAAGACCGTTAGGCGACAGACGAAAAAGGTGATCGACGAAAACGACTAAGGGCCGACAGTAGGCGAGCGGCGACGACGACTTCGGGGAGAGAAAACGACGTGATTCGGTCGTTCGATCGTTCCGGCCACCATCTCGGTGATTTTCCTACTAAGAACATCGTCGTCCCTCTCTCGAGCAGCGATGAATACAAGCGAGCCCTATGGTCGTTGATTGATCGACTGACGACAAGAATCGGCATTCGAAGACCGAATCCGAGCTCGAGCCGGGCTCACCTACTGGGCTCTTTTGCCACCTCTAAGATTCATATTGGTGTTTGACCACAAATTCATACAAAATACAAGCCAATTTGAATTAATTGTTTTTATTTTTCATTTAAAATATTTTTTATATTCATATTCGTGGGACGGTTAACAAATTCACACAACGCATAAAATGTTTTTGAGTAATTGGTGTCCATTGTGGGTATCATTTTATTTTTGAAGTGTTGCAATAATTCATTTTTATAATTATAGACCTACTTGATAGGGCGATCCATTAACGACTGTGCCGAGACACTAGACTACAACCAATATATTTAGCTAATTTTGATCTATACTTCTATCGATTTTTTAACATTGCGGTATTATGTATAACCAATTTTGACAGTTCAGTAATGTAGTACACTCATTAAATATTATTAATTTTTTTGCACAAAAACCTCATATTTCTTCTAGCATACTTGGAACACATCTGTAATATTTTTGCATGCAATATGAAGCTTAAATTTAAATTAAAAAGAGTGCGTGTCATTGAAAAAAAAATTGTTCTAACTTTGTTAAATTTATTTAATTACTAGTACTTAAATAATGAAATTCTTAGTTTATAGGATTATCATGAATTTTGATATTCTAATGCTATCTTCACATAATGACCCGACTTCTAGTATTTGTGCTTATGTAGAGCTTCACAAGAATCTATGGATGACACATTAGATAAACAAAAATAGTGATATTCTTTATTTTCGTCCATAAAGCAATAAACTCGATATTTATTTGGTATTGATCATCAAATTTCTCATGATTAGATGTTTGATTGTCTTAAATTAGTGAAAAGAACATCAAATTCTATGTAATTTACTAGCACTTCTCTTATCTACAATAACATGAGAGTTGGCTTTTAGTGCATACATACGTGATTACAATGATTGACGATTAAGATTTCCATAAAATTTAATGTATAAAAATAATTGTTTGGTATAGTTTTTAGCAGTATGATTGTTGCTTGAAAATGTAATCGCTAAAACGGAAGTGCACGTGTCGCAACGTAGTAATAAAAATATTGATCCCACGAAGACAAGTCAAATCTCTAATTTAAAGAATAAATTGCAAAGTACCCTAAAAATCCAATTATTTCAATTAAATCATTACTGATTCGTAGCAATTTGACCACTAAAATCGCATGATTATTAAGTCTTTTTGAGACTTAACACATCCCCAAACTTAAGCTATTGCTCGTCCTCGAGTAATGTCAATAAACAATCATAACAATTTTCAGAGTTTTCCACAAAAGACCTAACTCGAGACAAATAATCACAAATCCATGACTTTCCAACTTCTCTTAACTTCAGATAACTTCTCGATAGTATCTCTCCCAAAGTGAGTGTGTGCACTTATTACTATGAACATTAACCTTCCAAAAAATCATAAGTTTCATCTCATAATGCTAAAATCCTCAATTCTTTAAACATCGTTCAAATTCATATCTTCCACGTACAAATTAAGCAAGATCTGAGCTTCATGACTTCAAGAGTGAGGAAGAATTTTTCTAGGCTTTTGTAAATAAGCTACTTACGTTATCATACCACCCTTTATATAATTTTTTATTCTTGATTTAGCCGAGGTGGTATTTCAAACGGGTAGCCCATTTAATTGCAACGGAGTTCCTCCCATTGTTCACTTTATTTTTTTGATCTCACCCATCAAGTATCCAAAAGGCTCACTCGAGATTTCAAAGTGGATTGGAAAATTGCAAATACACTTCACCGTTCATCCACGAAGTCCCGATGAAGTGTCACTCAACGATCATCCACAAAGTCCTAAAGAGTGATATTTTCACACACCGATTATCCACCGATCATCCACGAAGTCCCGGTGAATTACGAATGTTGTGATTGTCCTTATTTTTGGACTTTTTTTTTCACATGCCTCATTTTTTTTCTTTCTCTCTTCCCCAAAATTGTCACCATGTCACTCTTCACCTAAAAAATATGTTTGTCTCAAGCATTTATTTGAGCTAAGTTTCAAAAATATCAAATTTAAATAGAACATGATAACTCTTAGGAAAATTGGGAAAGATGATGTTCAAAGTAACAATTTCGTGTAAATGGAATCTACTATGTTGAAGTGTCTCCTAAATTAATTAGACTTGAATTGTCATTAATAAGTAACATCCATCAAGGGTTATATGATTTAGGAAAATAAGTTCCATCATTAAACTATATGATTGCTAGCATTCTCGACTATTCGGATTAAGGGAACTATTCATTTTTTTTTTTATTTCGGTTACACCGCCATCCCCAAACTTAAATTCGACAATGCCCTCATTGTCAAACCCAAAACAATAATAGTGAATTGAAATCACAAAAAATAGGAGAGCAAAAAAAAAAAAAGAAATTAACTCCCCGATGGAGATCGTTCGGCCTCTCCATCATTTGGGCTGTTTGGTTGGGCCTTATTGTCGGCTTGAGTGAACAATGATCGGGCCTCCATTTTCTCCAGAATGTCTGACATGCAGTGTTGTTGGATCTCAATGTGGCTTAGGCGGGTTTCCAGGAGCTACAGACTCTTGGAAAACTTATCGGGAAACTGGACTGATGGTGATGCTGCAGCTCTGCGTGCAGCATCGGGAACTGGGGGGTTTCTTCTTCGAGTTCTCCATTGTCTTCTTGTGTAATGCAGAAAATAGTATATAGTGTGAGTATACCTGTGTGGCAGAGCCTCTGTTCGGTGTCCAAGACTAGAACTCCCGCATGAATATAGAGTTTGGACACTAATGATGGGAAGAGGAATTCACTTCCCTTCTTCGTTGCGTTCGTGCATAGGCTCCGGTATATAATCATTCTGACCTTGATTAGTCTTTCCGTTAGAATGTAGTAGAGAAGAACGACTCGCTCTCGGGTCACATGTTGCCCATAAGAGGAAAGAGAAATCTGAGACTTCACAAAATAGTACCAACATTTTGCGCTCAGAAGTAATGATGCCCGTGAGATTGTGAATGCTCAAAGCTTAGTTACTCGCCATGTCATGCCCGGCAGAGCCACTGTGCTGAGAACGTCGGGGAGAAACTCCGATGAAGTGTTCTCCGAGTGGGCGAAGAACTTATCGGTGGTTGTTGGGAGCTTGTAGAATGCATGTGTTCGGGCGTGATGGGTATCATCTTGTGCCTGACTATAACCTCTTTCGACATATCACCTGTATAATTTGAGTAAAATTCTCTTACCAAAGAGAAAATTGGCTCTTTGAGTTGGGCACAGAAAATCGCCCACTTTTGGTTGTTGATCTTGTCGGTGATATATGTCGGGTATTTTTTCAAAGTCCTGGTGGTAAGTAGAAACCCCTTCTCATCGACAAAGGTGCTTTTCTTGAAGGTCTGCTCGTATTGGAGTCACTTGTCTGGATGGCGGCGCCGACAGACTCTGTTTGGCTACCAAAAGATAAACATTCTCCTTGCTGGTATCGTGCTCGGCGATGTCCTTCCAGGTCATAAGCAAAATCAGGATAGGCTCCATTGGAAATATCGCTTCTTAGAAAATCAACATGCGATAAAAATCAGCCTAGAATCCCGCTCAGTCCAATCAGATTGGACAAAAATCTTCTCACATATATATATTTTTTCTTTTTCTGATTTATGCATGCCTTTATTACTTCAATGCTGTGACATCTTTCGCAGCATCGGGTCATGCTGCCTAATATACATGATAAGAATAAAGAATTATTAACCTAACAAAAATTTAAAATAAAGGGTTGCCTCCCTGTAGCGCTTAATTTAACGCCTTTAGCTAGACGTCGTGCTTTAAAATAAAGAGTTGTTTCAATTCTTCTGTTTTATTCCAAGTTCGAGAGTCAGTAGAATGGAACTTGAAGTCTTTTATAGCAGCAAGTGGTTCTCTCTTTTCGACAATGTAGCATCTTTGTGGAAAAAGTGATGGAAGTCTCTCGGCTGGCAAAATTTTCTTCTGGTGCTGTGCCGGTGCTGTAGCACTGGTAGTAGTATCAGACTTATTAATTCGTTCTGAGACTTCCACTTTATCAGCCTCCGTATTTTTCTCTTCGATTCTTTCCTTAGGTTTTCCTTCAGGGTCTTTCACAGTCTCCATTTCTCTGCCGTTGCGCAGCGTAGTGGCTTTGCACTGTTCTATTCCTTCTCGTTTTAGAACTTCGGTATTGCTTGGCAACATCCCCGTTGGTCTAGCGTTCAAGGCTAACACGAGCTGACCCACTTGATTCTCCAGATTCCTATGAGATGCGATCTGATTTTGTAAGATCGCATTCATATTTTGCATCATCAGCTCGGTCCGTTACATAAATTCATTAACTTTTTGCTCTAACGGATTAGAAGACTCGAGTTGATGTGGCTGATTCTGTTGAGCCGGAAACCCTTGTTGTGCTCGTTGGAAATACTGATTTTGAGTTCGTGGTTGCTGTTATTGGCTCCACTGATTATTTGGTTTCCAACTTTGCATAAAATTACTCCAATTGTTCCCCACATAGTTGATTGCTTCGGGATTTGAAGGGCAATGATCATAAGAATGTTCTTCCAAGCAGAATGAGCATGAAATACTCTAAACTTTGTTGTGGGTTGGCTTGCTGCATGTCTAAATTCTTGAGGGTGTTGTTTAGCGTAGTCATATGAGTAGCTAGGGCCATAACTGGATCGATATCGAGAATACCAGGTGGGTTATTCGTCGATGCTCTCTTCGATGCTCTCTTCGATGCTGCAGTTGTCTCTGTCGGCCACTCATAATTGTTCGTAGCCATATTTTCCAGCAGCGCATGATTTGGATAAAATGGCTCCGTTTGATGCTGCATCTAAAAGAGATCGAGTATGTCCGTGCAATCCATTGTAAAAAGTTTCCAGCTGGACCCATTCTTCAACACCATGATTCGGACATTGCCGAACTAATTCTTTGAACCTCTCCCAAGCTTCATAAAGGGATTCAGTGTCCTGTTGTCTAAAACTCATGATCTCTCCTCGCAGCTTTGCATTCTTCACCGGTGGAAAATATTTGAGTAGAAATTTCTTGGCTAGATCCTCGCAAGAAATTATGGAATTCGGTGGCAAAGGGTTTAACCATGCTTTTGCTCGGTCTCGGAGTGCATAAGGAAATAATTTTAATCGGAGAACCTCATGATTAATGGCTGAATGTTCGAACGAGTCACATAAGGAAGTAAATTCCTTAATGAACACGTTCGGATCTTCAGATGCTAATCCATTAAAAGTACTGATAATTTGCAGCATCTGAAACATGATCGGCTTCAATTTGCATCTCACTTCGTTGTTTTCCGATTGAAAAATCCCGGGATTTAACTGTTCCAAGTATGGAATTGCATAATCCCGAATTGGTCTTTCTTGTGCATGACCTTGGTTTGCTCGTTGGAATGCGTTTTGAGCCACCGGTTCTTTCTTTATCGCTTCTTGATGTAGATTTAAATTTTGGCGTCTTCTCTCTTGAAGCATTTTTTTCGGGTTCGGGATTTAAGGGAATGAGCTCTTGGTTCCCTTCGTTTTGGATAAGCACCTGAAAAATTAAAAAGAACCGTATAAATTCTTTCTTTTTGAATTTTTAAAATTTCTAAAGTTAGAGTTAGCTATATTCACAAATATTTCACAACAAATTCTAAAAATAAAAAATTTTCATTGTCCCCAGCAACGACGCCAAAAACTTGTTGCTTGAAAATGTAATCGCTAAAACGCAATTGCACGTGTCGCAACGTAGTAATAAAAATATCGATCCCACGAAGACAAGTCAAAACTCTAATTTAAAGAATAAATTGCAAAGTATCATAAAGAATAAATAATAACATTAAAGATTTGATTTTTATATCTATTTTATACTTCTAAATTAAATAATTAATTAAAGTGTCTAACTAATATCCTAAATTAAGCAGAAAAGTAAAGTTGGTGGTCGAATTGAGAATTCGTAAGAATCTCGACTAGGACTTTTCGTAAATTGATTTACTTGAACTGCCCTCGGCGGGTACTGCAGCATTAGTCACAACATCAGTTTAGTTCTGGTCCGAACACTAATAAACCGGGGCTGGTGTTGCCTCTATGGTTGAGTTTAAGAACAAGTTCTATTTGACCGCACTAGGTTGGAATGAAAATGATGAAAACACTTCTAGCTAAACCGTGTCACTCGATCTAACCACCTAATGGTTTTAATACCCGTCTTAGCAACACGCAATGGTGTATTATCGTATTGCTCTAAATAATATCAATGCAAATCAATAATTTCGTAAATAGCATTTAGCAATCGCGCAAGGGTGTATTTTCGGGATTGCTCGAGAATTAATCACAGCAAAGCAAAGATATATAAGCTCTTATTAAAACGAGTTCTAAAAGATAGCATGCAATTTCATTAAGCAAATCAATATATGAAAAATCCTAATTTTAATTCAAACGAAATAGTTCTCCAATAACTATCAAGAGTTCATATAATTCACGGAAGTTAAAACGAAAAGCAAAGGGAGAGCATTTTGGTCCTCGCCGTCGAAAGCCGTTGGTCGCACAGCCTCGTTCCCTCGCCGCCGTGAACCTCTTCTTCGGATTTACGCCCGAAGCTTGATCGTGAATCCCGTTCTCCAGTTCTAGCACACTCAATCCGTGGTATTCTTGTTCCTTTATGTAGACTACGTGCAACTCGAGCAGATTTGGGAAGCTGTTACGATTTGGAAGAAGATCTGAGTCGGTTTGGAAAGAGGTTGAGATTAGGAAAGATTTCCAAATCTTCAAAGATATTCTTGTTTCCAAATTTGAATTTGAATGGATTCTTCCTTCTTTTTCGTGATTCTTCTAGCTTATATCTACATTAATCTTCTGCAATTGCATGGAAACAAAAGTCCCATGATAATAAAAATATACAAAATATTGAGAAAAATCACGTAAAAATAGCGTTACTGATGCTATACAGAATGTTGTAGCATCGTTGCAGCATTATCCCTAAAAATTTGATTATTTCAATTAAATCATTACTGATTCCTAGCAATTTGACCACTAAAACTGCATGATTATTAAGTCTTTTCGAGACTTAACAATGACCTTCAAAATAATTTATAATATATCGATATACGACATTGTATATTTAATTTACTAGGCTCAACGCTTGACTTGTGAACTAATTTAAGTTGAAATTCGCTAGAAAAGGTCGTTAGACTCGACTGGCTTGTTAAACACCACTGGTTAACTTTGACAAACCAGACCTTTTTATGCATCCCAAAATCAGCTTTCAGCTTCAATTGACATCATCATGACATTTTAATTCGTGACCCATAGAGCGATAAAAATGACAATTATGAAAATAAAAATGATGATTATCATTGTTGTTAAATGAATTAGGGTTATTAGATGCCCTAATAGTTTTTTTATTAGATGCCCGATATTTGGAGAGGTGGCATGTCGTATCATGTGACAGAGGTCTTGGGAGTGACTATGTGGTCCAAAAGAACATGAGCTGGCTGTCGTTTCATGCATATGATGATTGTTTTGAAATAAAGATTAAGGGAAAGCAGAAAAAGTAGAGATTCAAAAGGAAAGAATCACGTGTAAGAATGTGATGTGGTTGGCGAACGATACCCTAATTCTTAAACCATGCAAAGAGTTGCAGAGCAACACACAACACCTTTTAGGGCAACGGAGGTAATGTGGAGAGAGAGAGAGAGAGAGAGAGAGAGAGATGGCTGTCTCCTTTTCCCATGAATTCCTCGAAGGTGCCCTATTGCAATGGATTCCTGGCTCTCCTAACTCATGCACCTCTCCTAATAGACTTGAGTATGAGTATAATCGAAGGCCCAACTGAATTTGACCACTTTATATTGTCCCAAACTGAATTTTCAGTTCAAGTTTCTATTTTTATTTTATTTTTTGAATAATATTATTTGCCATAAAAAAATTAAAATTCATTTTTAATTAAAAATAAAATACTAAATTTTCATGTGTTAATTGAATAAATAAAATAGTAATATTAAAATTTCAGTTTTAAGTTAATTTTTTTATTTAATATTTTTTTTAGATTTTTATATTTGATTTTGGGTTGACTGAAATTCCCAAAACCAAACAAAAAGTTGAACTTTAGCAGAAAAATATGAGTCATATTTTAAAATAATGTTGAAAAATTGAAAAACTAAGCCGACTCCCTCTTGATGAGAACCATGAGTATATTAAATCCAATACTCTGCAACGATGCACAAAAAGATATTTGAATCACCTTTTGAATCAAATACGAGAAACTTGATTCCATCCGGAACCTGTCGACGAAAACTAATCTATCAAACAACGAGTTTGACCCAGACCGAATTCGTTTGAAAAACTAAAATCATCAAGATAATCGTTCAAGTTTTACTTGAAAAAGATTTAGTTCTTCGCAAAGAATTAAAGAAAAAAATTTCTCTAAATAATTTAGATGTCTTTAAGTAGCCTGCACATTTTCCTAAACTACAACTAAAAAAATTAGGAAATATATACTAATTAGAAAAAAATAAAGACATTATGAAACCTAAACTATTAGGAGACAAAGTACAAAATATAATATAATAAAAGTAATAGAATTTTTTGAATTTATTTGTGGGTCCACACTAAATGTTTCTATGTACTTATATCTCGATAATATGTATATCTGAAGATTCAAATAATGTCTGAATTGACCTATTTTGGAAATATCTCAAAGTTAGCTACATTCTCTTGAAGAACACCTTTTGAAATAATGACCAAAAGGTTTTTGAATTTGCCCTAGTGCTCGGAGGTCTATTTTATAACTTGATTTATGTAAAGTATCACACTCTTTAATCCTTTGTTGCTTTAAAAAGTATTTAAATGTTTACGCTTGACTTCATAGTTACCATGAATCTCATCCTTTTCTTTTTCTTCAAAGAGATTCGTCCTCAAGTCTCTGGGATCAAGCACAAAGAAATCTAAAACAACAAAGGGTGAAAAGTGTTAAAAAAATCAAATTCTTTAGAAGATATAATATGTTCTCTCTCCTTTGCAAATATGAACATATTTGCATTAAATTTTTTTTGTCAATGTCGTCGACTTTTTTTTCATGTTCTTTTTCTATCGTGTTTGAACATCAACTTTGATTTTTGAACCTCCTATGTTTCTTGGACTATTTCCTTCATCAAAAAATTGTTAGGATCATGATTATCGACAACGATTAAGAAGACGAAATAAGAGAAAGATACATGAGGGATTTTCGTGGTAACCTCAATCAGTGCACCTCCACGGCGGTATCATCAGCAAATATATTAGGGTTTACAGAATTAGGGTTACTGACATGAGCCTAAAAGAAACAGAGGAGACTAATTCTCCCACTTGGAGACTAATCCAGCCTACCAAGTACAACAAAAAAAACAACAACTACTATCAAATAATATGCTGAACTGCAACATCTGCAAGGTAATCACAGAAGACCAACTGAGGTTTTACACAACCCCAGTTTCCCAACGTCAACACACTTTGTCAGCATGTCTGCTGGGTTCTTCGCGCCCTCAATCTTCTCTAAGCGCATCTCGCCTTTCTCCACCAAACTCCTGGAGAAATGGTATCGCCTTCGGATGTGTTTTGTCCTGGAATGATACACAGGATTCTTCACAAGCTGTATGGCACTTTGACTGTCAGTGTGAAGAATTCTATTATGCTGTTTCTTACCCAATTCTTCTAGATAATCAGTCAACCAGATCATCTCCTTTGCTGCTTCAGCAATAACAATGTATTCAGCCTCAGTGGGTGACATAACAACACACTTCTGAAGTCGGGACATCCAGCTCATTGTTGTACCATCTATAGTGTAGACATATCCTAATGTACTCTTACTAGTACCCCATCTCCACTTAGATCAGCATCTATAAAGCCTTGTAAGACTACATTGTCATTTCCGTAACAAAGTGAAGTTTTAGATGTACCTTTCAAGTACCTCAAGATCCACTTCACAGCTTCCCAATGTTTCTTCCCTGGGTTTGACATATATCTACTTACAACTCCCACTGCATGTGTTATATCAGGTCTAGTGCAGACCATATCATACATTAGACTTCCAACTGCAGAAACATATGGAACATTTTCCATTTGTATGCGCTCCTCAGTGGTCTTGGGTGATTGCTTCTTTGAAAATTTTAGATGAGTTGCCAAAGAAGCGTTTCTAGGCTTTGCATCATGCATTTTAAATCTGGATATCACCTTCTCGATGTACTGCTCTTGAGACTGATTTAGGGTATTTGTAGTTCTGTTTCCGGAAATCCTCATCCTGAGAATCTGCTTTGCTGCACCCCAATCTTTCATCTCAAATTCTGCTGACATAATTTTCTTCAAATTGTTAATTTCCTTTAGGTTTGATCCTGCAATTAACATGTCATCCACATACAGAAGTAGAAGCACATAAGAGTTAATATATTTCTTCAAGTAACAGCACTGATCTTTTTCACTCTTGTGAAAACCATTCTTGAACATGAAAGAATCGAATTTCTTGTACCATTGTCTAAGAGCTTGCTTTAATCCATACAAACTTCTTTTAAGTTTACACACCATGTGACTCTTTCCAGGAACCTCAAATCCTTTTGGTTGTTGCATGAGATTTCTTCATCTAAATCTCCATGTCAAAAAGCTATTTTCACATCCATTTGTTCAAGATGCAAATTTTTTGCAGCAACAATACTCAACAGAATTCTGACAGTAGTTAGCTTCACAACACGAGAGAAAATCTCAGAGTAATCAATACCTTTCGTTTGTGAATATCCCTTAACTACTAGTCGTGCCTTGAACCTCGTTTTGTCATCCAGTTCAATCTTGATCCTGTACACCCATTTGTTTGAAAGGGCTCTCTTCCCAACAGGCAAATCAGACAACTCCCATGTCTCATTCTTTTCAAGTGACCATATCTCATCATCCATGGCTTGCTCCCACTTGATAGAATCATCTGTCTGCAATGCTTCCTCATAAGACTCTGGTTCTCTCGCATCTGTCAATAACAAGTAATGTAAAGATGGAGAAAATCTATCTGGTGCTCTGAAAGTTCTGGAAGATCTTCTCAATATCTGCTCAGGTGTAGATGGTTCAGCTTCAAGTTCAAGGTCTGAAGTTTCTTGGGAACTTGCTTCATTACTTGGTGAACTTTTCGGCAGGTCAACCTCAAAATCAACTCTCACTTGTTCATAGCTTCTTGAACTCAATTCTTTCCTTGTCTTTGTATAGAACATTTTCATCAAAAATTACATCGCAATGTCAGAGAATCTTCCTATTCGTATCATCCCAGAACCTGTATCCAAATATATCAGAATCATAGCCAATAAAATAACACTTCAAAGCTTTTGCATCAAGTTTTTCTCTCTTCTCTGGATCAACATGAACGTAAGCGGTACAACCAAAGGACCTCAAGTGTGAATATTTGATTTTCCTTCCCGACCACATTTCTTTTGGAATCTTCAATCCCAAAGGTACTGAAGGTCCTCTATTGATCAAGTAGGCTGCAGTGTTCACTGCATCAGCCCAAAATGTTTTGGGCAACCCAGAGTGAATTCTCATACTCCTTGCTCGCTCATTTAAAGTTCTTTTCATCCTTTCAGCAATGCCATTCTGTCTAGCCTTGCCCGGAACCGTTCTGGTCATTCTTATTCCTTCATATGCACATAATGTTTGAAATCTTACTTGTCATACTCTCCTCCATTGTCAGACCTTAAGCATTTTACCTTCAAACCAACTTGGTTTTCAACTTCAACCTTCCACCTCTTAAAGGTGGCAAACACATCAGATTTGTGCTTCAAGAAGTAAACCCATACCTTCATACTGAAATCATCTATGAATGTCACATAGTATCTAGAGCCTCCAAGCGACGCGACTGGTGATGGTCCCCACACGTCCGTGTGCACTAATTCAAGCTTCACTTCCTTTGGTTATCTTACCGTCTTTGTGAAAGTAACACACTTTTGTTTTCTCATAACACAACTTTCACAAAGATCCATATCAACTGTCTTAAGCTCTGGTAAAACACCATTTTCAGTCAACATCTTCATTCCTTTGATGCTCATATGTCCAAGTCTGTTGTGCCACAGACTTGAACTACAGGCGCTTCCAACAACAGCAGCCATGTTTACACTACCCGTAGTAGTGTATAGAATTCTAGATTTCAATCCACGTGCCACAACCATAGCACCATTGACAATCTTCCAAGAATTCTTTCCAAACTCTGATGTATAACCTGCACTATCCAACTGACCCATGAAGATCAGATTTTTCTTGAGACCAGAAATGAATCTAACGTCCTTCAACGTCCAGGATCCATCTCATTTTTCTTGTGCACTAATTCAGATTTTTCTGTATGCAAACATCTCATTTTCCTTCAATCTCCAATGATTTATTATCAGCAAGATACACATTTACAAAATTTCCAACTTTGAAATTCCGGAACAATGCTTTGCTTGGAGATGAATGGAAAGATGCTCCTGAATCCCGGATCCATGATTCGACTGGGCTTTCCACACTGAGGACTAAGGCATCCCCAAAATTTTCTGCTGAGTTCACAGAATCACTATCCTCACCAGTCTTTTGACCATGCTTTTTCTTAGGCTTCCTGCATTCATTTTTGAAATGCCATTTTTCTGAACAATTCCAGCATGTAACAGATTTGTTTGGTGATTTTCCACGCTGCTTGGATTTTGATCTGACATGCTTGTTCGGACCTTTTGTCTTGTTTCTACCCCTTTGATCAACACTGAGACCACTTCCAGATGACTCTCCGAGTTCTCTCTTTCGAATGCTGTCGCTTAGAACTACATCACAGATTTCATCAAATTTTAGTTTCTCAGATCCTCGGGAACTACTAATCGCAGCAACAACAGTATCCCAAGATTCGGGTAAAGACGACATCAAAATCAGGGCTTTAACTTCATCTTCAAAAATAATATCAACAGAGGTCAATTGACTGATAATCATATTGAACTCATTTATATGATTGGTTACAGATCCACCTTCAGTCATCTGTAAATTGAATAGTCTACGCATCAGATATACCTTGTTCATCGCGGATGGGATTTCATACATGTTAACAGATCAACAGCATGTAAATGTTAACAGATTTGATGTAGACTTTTCGTTGACGATGTTAAACGCCACGTTTCTTGACGTCAATCAGATCAACCCCAGTGCATGTCGAACCTTGAGTTTCCACTGTTCTTCTGTTATAGAATCCGTCTTCACCCCTGATAAGGGTTCGTGAAGATCTTTCTGGTACAGGTAATCTTCAACCTGCATCTTCCAGAAACTGAAATCGGATCCATCAAACTTCCCAATCCCGATCCCGATCTTTGAACTCTCCATTCTCACAGATCGTTTACGATTCAACCTCGCTCTGATACTAGTTGTTAGGATCTTGAATACCGACAACGATTAAGAAGACGAAATAAGAGAAACATACAAGGGGGATTTTCGTGGTAACACCAATCAGTGCACCTGCACGGCGGTATCATCAGCAAATATATTAGGGTTTACAGCATTAGAGTTACAGACATGAGCCTAAAAGAAACAGAGGAACATGGGCCAAAAGAAACAGAATTAGGTTGAACTGCCCAAAAGAACTTGGAGTTACATTAGACTACATAAAACCCAACAAAAATCACTACCTTCTTATTGACTTTCAACTTCAAAGTTTAGTTGTTTGACGAGAAAACTAGCCTCTTTCATTGTGTGTTCTTCAATTTGATGTTCTTTAATTTGTTACTCTTTCGTTGTTGAATCTTCTTACTGGACTTCAACCTTTAAAGTTGATTTTTATGAATGATTTCTTCTTTTATGATTTACTTAGTTTCATATTNAGATTTTCTTAGGAGCAACTGACGACCACTTTATGACAAAAATTCGCGATTTAAGGTTTACAGAATTGAACTCAGATCATAATCGATATATTTAGTACAATTACGATCGGTTCTCACGTCTATCAATTTGCAACCGATTTAGTCGATTTGATTCTCGGTAATATAGTAAAACCAACAATATCGAGACTGTGATTTTTTAATTGAGACTTTCATGTAAAGTTAATTTACATATATGAGTTATTATTATATAATACTCAGTTGAATGGCATTATATGGTTTGCAAATTTTATAATTTTATTTTAATTTGTTTTGTTTCATCCCTTGTTCAGAAAAGTATTCAATTGAAAATGAATATATATTCTAGTTCTGATCAAGTTTTATAATTCTAATTGTTTGGTTCTTGCCTATCATATTTGATATCGAAATTTCTGGTCCGAGTTTATTTTATTTAGAAAATCAAAACAACTAAGAGCACGAACATTCGCATTAGTAATGGATTCAATGTCATGTTACTCCTTGATTTTACTCTTTTTCAAAATGTAAATGGTTATCTAAACCGAAGACCAACACCGAATCTCAACAAAAAATTAAGATTATTTACCGTTTGATATCAATTTTCATGACCTCAGACTGAACCTTTTTTCCATTCTGCAACTCAGTCGAGTAGATTCCTCCACCCCAATGGTTTGGTTTGTAAATATTTATTTGGTCTGGTTTTATGGCAAGTTTCCAAGATAGAAATATATTGATATATACAACAAAATCTTTGGGATTGGGTTGCCTCAGCCAAGCATAAGTAGGGGTGGGGGAATCCGACCCAACCCGACGATCCGATCGGATCGGATCGGATCGGATCGGATAAGGTAATCGGTAAGGTTATGAAAAAATCAATCCGATTTTCGGATTGTTGTCGGATTGAGATATTTTTAATAACCCCGATTCTCTGAATGTCTTCGATCGATCTTCATCCGATCGATTCGGAGTCTCCGACCCTAACTCCATCGCCCAACACCGACGAACGCTCAGCTCAGCGTATGCCTCCGAGTCTCCGACCCTGAACGAACTCTGAACGCCGACGACCCTAACCCCATCCTCCGTCGAGGTATAAATTTCTTTTTTTTTTTAATTTGAATGCATTTTTTTTTAATCTGTCAGATTTATTGTTCAATCACTGGATACTTTTATTGAATTTCAGTTTTCAGAACTCACAATCAACTTTTGCTAACGAAGGCTTGCTATTGCACTGCATTGGATGGATTATCGGGGGAAGTTTTTTTTTTTGTCAATTTATCGGATCTTATCTTATCCGATCGGATCTGTCAGATTCGGATTCGGGTGTTTTCCTTTAAAGGCGGTTATCAGATCAGATTCGATAACCCGATAACATTTCGGATTTACAGCAATCGGATCGGATTGATCTGATCCAATCCGATGCCCACCCCTAAGCATAAGTATACCATTAGCTAGATTTAAGGGTTGGTAGACCTGATCTCGCCAGTTTGGGTTTTTGGGTCGAATCGGGTTGGGACCCAAAATCTTGGGTTTTCAGTTGATTTTTAGGAGTGCAGGTCGGGTCATGGTAACGAAAAACGGGTTTGGGTCAGTGGTTGAACAAAAAAATGGGTTTGGGTCTTGGTCAGGTTTTTAAGAAAAGCCGAGCACTGACCTGAACACCCGATTTATCCGAAACACAAGCGTTTTGTCAAAAATGAATTTGAGATATAGAGAAACCTGTTTAGACTTTGCTCAACCCTCCTAACTGTGCGGTCACCCGACTCTCCTCGACCACGAGCTCCCGAGTCCCAATGGGTGACTCCGCATCACCACCTTCTCCTTTCCGGACCATCCGATCTTCCGACATTGCTAGCTTCCGAACTCCCGATCTCCCTGTCTCGATGATTCGACTATCTGAACATGACATACCCGCGTCTCGACTCTCAACAGTACCTGTATAAACTACGCCTTTTTACAACATTTCTTTTCGCTCCTTTTTATCTTCCTGTTCTTCAAGTATTAGTTTATGAATACTTTGAGGTAGTAAAGAATTGTTGATGGAAGAATATTTGTTGATAAAGAATATAATTATTACTTTTTTTAATGTTTAGGCAAACCGACCGAATCTAACCCAAAATTATTTGTGTCCGTTACATCGGGTGCCGTGGATTAGGCTAGCCTAAAAAACCAACCCAACTCAATCCATGCTTATCCCTTACTAGATTTATTTTAAACTTATTTCCAGCATAGACAAACTATATCGTCCACATTTTAAAATAGTAAAACTATTTTTCCAGACTAAGTTTGCACACTCCACTAGAGTTGAAGGGGACATGTAGTTTTAATGATTTCGAAACTACAAATCATTTCTTTATTATTTTATTCTGTTCTTTTGGAATAACTGTTAAAATAAATTATTTTATAATTTTGAAACCAAGAAAATCGAGAATGGTGGATAATAGTTATTATAATATTAATAGGTGTAGTGTATTGGTGTAAACATTGAGTTAATTCTCCCAGAAACTTTTTTACACAATATTTATAATTTAGAAAAATATTTATTATTTTTATTATACGAAAATAAAGATAATTATTTTTTAATAATTAAGGTAAAAGTTACAAAACAAAACTCCAAATTTAACCAAAAAAGTGAAAAAAATCTCGAGTTATTATAGTATTTTTGTCTTAGTAATGACAAACATTATTTAATATGTTAGCGGATATTTAAACATAATGGACTAGTGATCACCGGTAGTATATTCTTTCTATTTAATCAATTCCGTGTTGTTTTTATGCGGTGGATTTTCAATTAAAAAAATGCTACCGTGGAAGTTTAGACCGTGAGACATTATAAGGTCGCTTGCCAACTCGGTTTGGCCTGTGGAATTTTATTTTAATAATTTCAGGAAGTTTATGTTTATTCTATTATTATATTTTCTTAAATTACATGATTATCTAAAGTAGAGGTGTCATTCGAGCCAGCTCGAGTGAGCCAAGCCTGAAATCGTCCAGCTCGTCGATTCTGTCGAACTTTTTGAAGTCGAGTCGGTCGAGCCTATTCGAGCCAAGTCTGTCGAGCTTTTTTCCAAAAAATTAGGTTCGAGCGGGCTTAAGAGCCTCGAGCCTATTCGACCTGAGCCCGCTGAGCCTGTCGAGCCTACATGAGCTGAGCCAAACGAGCCAAATAATTTTTAAAACACATCAAAATAAGTTGTTTTCGTTGTTATAAGATTGAAAATGTGATAAACTTATAAACGCATTATAAATATTTTATTGGAATAAATATAAAAAAAATATTTTATTAAAATGTTTCATATCTACCGTTATACAAATAATTTAGACATTTGCATCACTACAACTTAGATACATCCCAACTAGGTTGACACATATTTAATTGTCAATCATGTGCAAAATATAAAAAAATTACAAGTACAAAAAATTACACTTTCAAACCAAAAAAAATTTAGTTCTCGAACTCCAAATGTTTGAATTCTTAGGGGATGACATCCTCGCGTTGTTGGTCTCTTTTCGTGGCGTCAAACCAATCCTTCATGCATATCAAAGCTTCCACGAGATCCGGTGCAAGACTTCTCCGACGATCATCATATACACGTCCACGTGCACTAAAAACATACTCGGAAGCTACAGTAGAAACATGAGGTGTTAGTAAATCCCGTATTATCTTAAAAAGAAGTGGAAATTGGCTCTCGTTGGTCTTCCACCACCCCAATATATCAAAATCATCATCCGGTGAAATTTTATGTCGCATTTCTAAATAATCATCTAGTTCATTTTTTTTTCAAACCATAAAATAAAACATCGCTATCTATTTTCGCAGATATGTTTTCCATGAATTGTAGGCGATGTGCAAAAGAAGAACCACGACTAAAACTCGAAGGGATATGAGGGGAACAAGTAAAATCAGAATATTCACTTTGATAAGTCGAAAATAACATAGAAAAATTATTTTTTAATTGGCTAGAACTTGATTGAGTACCGATACCTAAATTACTAAAAATTGTATCGAGTATTAAGTTAGTTCCTACTATTTTAAAATGAGGATGCATTACACATGCAAAGGAAAAATATTAGGTACGTCAAGCTAATATTTTTTAAATTTAATTTCCATACTATCAACTATATCGAAAAATTTATTTATTTGTTGATATTTTTCAAAAGTACCCTTTAAATTCAGAAAAAATTGGAAGAACACGATGCGTAGTGGGATAATAAATTCTCGAACATTCCTTAGTGGCCTCAAAAAATAGTGATACAAATTCAAGAAATAAATTAACAATATCGCAACTACTTTTATCTAAAGTTAAACCGTTTATTTTTTCACTAATATATGCACAAATAACAAACTAATACAGTTAACATTTACTAACATTAAATAAGGCGAATTCCACCTAGTAGAGATATCTGTTTTTAATTTTCTAGGTTTCATATTAGATGCTTTACAAAATTCTTTATATTCTTGTTGTCGGGCATTAGATGACGTAATATAGGAAATTGCATTTCTAATTGCATTTCTAATTGCATACATATGTGGAGAAATAAATTGCATGTCATCTTTAATAATTAAATTTAAAATATGACATATGCATCGCATTGTAAAAAGAGATGTTTGAATAGTATCGAATTGAAATAATCTTTTGAATTGAGCAACACAAACATCGTTAGCGAAAACATTATCTAAAGTGATACTAAAAATTCTATCTTTAATTGAATATTCTTGTAAAATACCGACAATATATCGATAAATCGTAACACCACTATGTGGATATTCAAAGCTACGGAAGCCTAATATTCTTTTATTTAGTTGTCATTTCTCATCAATAAAATGAGAAGTGACGACTTGTGTTCTTCAATTTGATGTTCTTTAATTTGTTACTCTTTCGTTGTTGAATCTTCTTGCTGAACTTCAACCTTTAAAGTTGATTTTTATGAATGATTTCTTCTTTTATGATTTACTTAGTTTCATATTATTTTGTCGGTTGCTCATGGATAGTTAATTCTTCTTGCTTGTGCTCTTCACTTTTTTTCTTTTAACTACTTGATCTTCGCCTCTTTTGCGTTCTTGTAATTTTCCATTATCATGCCAAAAATTTCTTTAATCTTTCTCCTGGAATCTTGATAGCCTTGAATTATTTTCTGTCCCTCGTGTTTTGCTTTCATTCGTTTATTTCTTTGCTCATCAATTTTATGTTGCCTTTGTACATAACGTTGCTCAGTGGATTCTTCACTCTTTTAGAAATATTTGTGTTCCATAACTCGTGGTGTAAGAAAAAGAAACAAAAATAACAAAACTTGAATTTTTTTATGAGATATTGCCTTTACAAGAAAGTTACAAATACTTTCTTACTTCTCATTTTTTTTTTAAAATAAGAAAAAAGAAGAATTTCAAAAATAAAATCAAAAGAAGAAAAGATTAACAGAAAGTAAGATATGACTTTAATAAAAGAAGCAAAGATCTAATATAAAATAATGAGAACCTCAGATATATCAAATTCGAGATCATTCAACAATACGAAAAAAAATACTTTGATCATCTTTGAATCAACTCTAAAGAATTTGACCCTAATCAAAATTTGCTGATGAAACCTAAGTTATTAAACAAAGAATTTGACATAGACTGAGCTTGTCGATAATAACCAAAGCTATCAAGATGATATTTCAAGTTTTACTTTAAAAGAAGTTTTCTGGAATGAATGTAGAATTTGGTAGGAGGTGCGGTGTGGAATGAAAGTCATGTTTTATGTTAGTTTATTTTATATTTGTATTTTCTCTAAAATCCGTTCGGTTTATAACAATATATCATATTTTCTTTGTTGTTCGGGCTAAGACTGTAACACCAATCAATTGTATATTTCTCTTCTTGTCAACCCTCTTAACATTATTGGAACAAAAATGTCGTGAATGGCCGACGACGGCACGCACTGCCTAAGCCATGCAAAAAAAATGTATCTTGGTTCGCATATTACGTGGCAGTCACACCAAAGACGAGATGACTTAGAACACATGCCTCGTATAATTATTAAATTCTCCCATTTCTTTGAAAATTTTGATTTTAGATTATATTGAAGTTTAGAGATAAAATTCTTTTGAAGAGATTATGTTGTAAACTTTGAATTTTTAATTCTCAGATTTTACGAAAAAATATTCACAAAGTTTAAGTAATCATTTGTTGTACTCAGAATACTACTTTGTCGTTTATACTACGTGTGATGTCACAAGTCAAAATTGGACATTTATTTTTTATGACAAGATAAAGTTGGGTAATCAAAGTTTGTGGATACATAATCTTGATGGAAATTGTCGGGGAAACTTTGAATTGAAATTGGGAATTTGAAAATATTTATTTGGTTAAATATTACGTTTAGTAATATTATATTATATTATATTCACCAGAGAGGGAGGGGAAAAACAAAAAGGAGAGAAGGAAGGAACAACCCGGCAGCCGGACTCCAATTTTGGCGTTTCCACGTCAAACTTTCATTCTCTCAATGACTTACAACAAATGTGAAGCAATACTCAAGTTTAGATACTTTTGATACGTTTTTAGACAAAACCCCTTCGGATTAGGGCTTGGATTTTAACCATCTAAATCCCGATTTCTTCACCAATCAATTGTATATTTCTCTTGTTGTCCACCCTCTGAACATTTTGCTATCATTATTATCGAAAACAATAAAACATAGGTTGGGAACTACCACCGACAAGGAAAATGTCGTCGATGGCCAGCGGTGGTGCTCGCACAGCGCAAGCCTATGTAATCAGCCTTCATCTTAGTGCGCGAGCATCCAAAGGGAATCAGGTCAAAATTCTTGAACAAAGACGTGATGGAAAACAACAAAGTTAAGGAGTCCAAAGATATCGTGGGCGACCTCGGGAAGATTTATCTTTTTTGTTTAATATCTTGCCCACCCAGAAAACGGCTCAAACGGAGGTAGGGTCCAGCGACTGGAAGAGCATGCATCGTGCGATGTTCGGTATGTTCTCAACGACCCTTGAAAATTCGGAAGACCGAGTGCCTTCCACGCCTAGTCAACCGCATCAGGTTTCTAAGACCTGAATCTAATTCGACTCAAACCCAACTAAAACCCAACCAGATATTGCTTCGACCAAAACATATAGATCCAACCAAACCAGATCGGTTCGATCAAACTAGACAGGGCCACAAGAACCCAAATCAGTCCACACGAACCAGATCAGTCCATCATAGACCGAACTTATCTGAACCGGGCATTGAGGTTTGAGTTCCGTTTTGCCTTGTTTTCCTTCCATTTTTGCCGTTTTCTTCTCTTTTTGTTGATTCTAAATATGTTCATACAATCATAGACAAATTTTGTGATTTAGAAGTTAATATCTAAATTTGTGGAATCGTGAAAAGATGAATGACTCGCCGCATGAGGTAGGTTATTTATGCTTTTTTGCATTACATATTTTATTACATGATTATTAATTTATAAAAAAAAACTATTTTAGTGAATGACACTCGAAACCTAGAAGTAGCCGGTCGCCGACACGTCTATTTTCATATATACGTAATTTAATTGACTAAATTTACATTGCAGATAAAATTTTTTGAGATTTGACTGTAGTGATTATTCTAGATTTGGTAAATACATTGTGTTATTTTATTTTGGGTTGAGTGGGTGAGAAGATCGTTGCCTGAGAAATCACTAAATCTAATCAGGATATTACGCATGTGATGATTTTTTGATGGATTACGACGACCTTAATTTAAGCCGCCATGATAGTCGTGATAGGAGCCCTTGGGGTGGTCGAGTTTCTTTATGAATCTTGAGCTTTTTATGTAGTTTGGCAAAATTGGTCTATGAGTTGACATTTTTTTTCATATAGGGTGATTTTATTGTGATATGCAGCGAGGGTATTTTTTAGTTATAGTCATTTATATATGTGATGAGTTTTCTAATACATCATAGGGGTCGTAAAGACATCATCCTATATAAAGGAAATAAACATGATTTCAGCTAGTGTTGTTAATTCACGCATGATCATAGATACTCGTGTTATTTTAATAAAAGATAAAACTTAAGTTTTAACTGAAATGCATTATGTATAACTTTTTAATCTCATTTGCACTTACCTCATACTCCCCCCAAATCCAAGTGATCGTTGCAGACTCACTAGAACGTGCCATAATATCATTGCATTAGGAAATTTTTTATTTTGGTTGTTTTGACTTATTTCTTTATTTGTATTCCTCTAAAATTAGGTGAGGAGCGTGTTTTGAAATTAGCATGACAAAAAAATTCTCAATAAGTTGGAAAGATTCCGAAGTGATGTCAAACAAAGATTTTATCATTTTAGGATAATTATGGCTTAATGAAGAGGCACAAGGGCTAAGTCTGGATATCGATGATATAGTTACGACGATGTTGCGAGCATTACGTAACTTGACGAGCAAATGTATTCATTAGTGTTCGGAGACGTCGAATTGGATCAAGCAGAGAGGGAGGTAGCAACTCGTGGCGGGACTCTAATTTTAGTATTTCTGTTATCAAACTCTCCGTCTCTCAATGACCTACGACAAATGTGAAGGAATATTCAAATGAGTTTACATTTGATACGATTTTAGACAAAAATCGTTTGGATTAGGTCTTGGATTTTCACCATCTAAGAAATTTGGATGGAACATAGTAAATGGTTCTCCGAACAAATTTTATTTACTTTAAGTTTGAAAGATTATATTCAATTTATGTACCTTAAATAATAAGTATTAAACACCTTCACAAGCTTAAACTGAAAAATAAGCCGTTTAAAGCGACTCAAGGCGAATGAGGACCACCACTTCTAATAGAGAAGAATAAGCAAACTAGTAGAACTAAGGCATCGGGTTGCTTGAATTTATTGTTAATTTGTCAAAGTGACTGCCTTATGGTCTAGTGTTTTCGTTATGTGTGGTTTCGTAGGAGGTGGAATCCGTTCAGTTTGAACCGGGGCATTGGTGTCGGTTTCTATGAGGCGAAAAGTGAGCTTCAAATCTAACTATTGATAAAAAGTGATAATTTTAGTTATGTTCTTGTTCTTATTGTATATAAAAAAATCTACCAAATTAAACCAAACCGAATTGAACTTTGAAAATATAGCTACATTATCAAATAATTAAGTGAAACTTTATAAAACAGAATAAAGAAGAGGAGAAGAAGGATAAAAAGTAAGTTCCTTTCTTCCCCCTTAGCAGGAGAGAGACCAAGAGTTGGGGAGGGTCAGCTCACAGCTGTTATTCAGACGACTCAGTTCATGCCAAATGGGACATTGCAGTTAACCTAAACCAAGATTTTCTTAGGAGCAACTGACGACCACTTTATGACAAAAATTCGCGATTTAAGGTTTACAGAATTGAACTCAGATCATAATCGATATATTTAGTACAATTACGATCGGTTCTCACGTCTATCAATTTGCAACCGATTTAGTCGATTTGATTCTCGGTAATATAGTAAAACCAACAATATCGAGACTGTGATTTTTTAATTGAGACTTTCATGTAAAGTTAATTTACATATATGAGTTATTATTATATAATACTCAGTTGAATGGCATTATATGGTTTGCAAATTTTATAATTTTATTTTAATTTGTTTTGTTTCATCCCTTGTTCAGAAAAGTATTCAATTGAAAATGAATATATATTCTAGTTCTGATCAAGTTTTATAATTCTAATTGTTTGGTTCTTGCCTATCATATTTGATATCGAAATTTCTGGTCCGAGTTTATTTTATTTAGAAAATCAAAACAACTAAGAGCACGAACATTCGCATTAGTAATGGATTCAATGTCATGTTACTCCTTGATTTTACTCTTTTTCAAAATGTAAATGGTTATCTAAACCGAAGACCAACACCGAATCTCAACAAAAAATTAAGATTATTTACCGTTTGATATCAATTTTCATGACCTCAGACTGAACCTTTTTTCCATTCTGCAACTCAGTCGAGTAGATTCCTCCACCCCAATGGTTTGGTTTGTAAATATTTATTTGGTCTGGTTTTATGGCAAGTTTCCAAGATAGAAATATATTGATATATACAACAAAATCTTTGGGATTGGGTTGCCTCAGCCAAGCATAAGTAGGGGTGGGGGAATCCGACCCAACCCGACGATCCGATCGGATCGGATCGGATCGGATCGGATAAGGTAATCGGTAAGGTTATGAAAAAATCAATCCGATTTTCGGATTGTTGTCGGATTGAGATATTTTTAATAACCCCGATTCTCTGAATGTCTTCGATCGATCTTCATCCGATCGATTCGGAGTCTCCGACCCTAACTCCATCGCCCAACACCGACGAACGCTCAGCTCAGCGTATGCCTCCGAGTCTCCGACCCTGAACGAACTCTGAACGCCGACGACCCTAACCCCATCCTCCGTCGAGGTATAAATTTCTTTTTTTTTTTAATTTGAATGCATTTTTTTTTAATCTGTCAGATTTATTGTTCAATCACTGGATACTTTTATTGAATTTCAGTTTTCAGAACTCACAATCAACTTTTGCTAACGAAGGCTTGCTATTGCACTGCATTGGATGGATTATCGGGGGAAGTTTTTTTTTTTGTCAATTTATCGGATCTTATCTTATCCGATCGGATCTGTCAGATTCGGATTCGGGTGTTTTCCTTTAAAGGCGGTTATCAGATCAGATTCGATAACCCGATAACATTTCGGATTTACAGCAATCGGATCGGATTGATCTGATCCAATCCGATGCCCACCCCTAAGCATAAGTATACCATTAGCTAGATTTAAGGGTTGGTAGACCTGATCTCGCCAGTTTGGGTTTTTGGGTCGAATCGGGTTGGGACCCAAAATCTTGGGTTTTCAGTTGATTTTTAGGAGTGCAGGTCGGGTCATGGTAACGAAAAACGGGTTTGGGTCAGTGGTTGAACAAAAAAATGGGTTTGGGTCTTGGTCAGGTTTTTAAGAAAAGCCGAGCACTGACCTGAACACCCGATTTATCCGAAACACAAGCGTTTTGTCAAAAATGAATTTGAGATATAGAGAAACCTGTTTAGACTTTGCTCAACCCTCCTAACTGTGCGGTCACCCGACTCTCCTCGACCACGAGCTCCCGAGTCCCAATGGGTGACTCCGCATCACCACCTTCTCCTTTCCGGACCATCCGATCTTCCGACATTGCTAGCTTCCGAACTCCCGATCTCCCTGTCTCGATGATTCGACTATCTGAACATGACATACCCGCGTCTCGACTCTCAACAGTACCTGTATAAACTACGCCTTTTTACAACATTTCTTTTCGCTCCTTTTTATCTTCCTGTTCTTCAAGTATTAGTTTATGAATACTTTGAGGTAGTAAAGAATTGTTGATGGAAGAATATTTGTTGATAAAGAATATAATTATTACTTTTTTTAATGTTGCTCGATTCGTTAGCACAACAGTGCAACTTCTCATAATCTTCTCATAAAAATCTGCAAATTGTTATTGAAATTGAACCATTTTCATAAATTTAATGGATATAATTAAGTCTTTTTCAATATTCAACAACATCCACAAACTTCTTTGAGTGTTTAGGCTCACTCTTGGGGTCATGCCTATGATGAGGAGACTCGACATAATCATCATCATCAATAGAGAATTCATCCACCTCAGTGCTTGCTTGTACAATGTGCCTTCTCCTTGTGCCTCGTGCCATAAGAACAATGTCTCTGGTTCTTTCCTATTGCATCAACCTGCATAAAGAAAAAGAGAAGTCATTTCCTTCTAGAATTTTTTTTTTAATTTTTATAACTATCTTGCAAAATTTTAGAAAATTTTAATTCTGTTATCCCTGGCAATGGTGCCAAAAACTTATTTAAATGTGTATCGTTTAAAACCATAAGTGTAAAGTTAGATAATATAAGTGATTGGATTCACCACAATAGTCTTCAAAATTTTGGTGGTGTGCGTGGAGTTCTTGAATCAGCGTTGATTTCTTCTTTCAATTCGTTAGCACAACTCTGCAACTTCTCGTAATCTTCTCATAAAAAATGCAAACTGTTATTCGAAAGTGAAAAATTTTCATAAATTTAAAGGATATAATTACGTCTTTTTCAATACTTAACAACATCAACAAACTTAATCAATTGTTCGCCCTCTAGTAATGTATAGCAAAAAGAAAGCAAACAAAACTAATCAAAGAAAGGATACTAAATTCTCCAACTATTGCCTATGTCATCCAATTATTTAGCAATGAAATTAAGCAACCACCAAATTATTTAAAAACTCCATTGAGTCAAATCCTTCAATCTCTCAATTCTCTTCAATAGAGTGTATGTGCCACCTCAAACGAGTCAATATATAGGGCAATCAGAAACATCACAATATGCAGCAATTAATTCACGTTGTCTTTCGAATAAGAAACTCCAAACATATTAAACATTATCAAAACTAAATCAAGCCAATAATAACTTTCAAGGAAAGAATTCTATTGATGTATTCTTTTTTGTTCTAGCGTCTTTTCAAGGAAAGCGCATATGAGTACCAGCCCCCGAGTTACTAAGCAAATACTTCTTCCAAGAAAAATATTATTTTTTGGTCCCCCATTTTATTTGACTATTGGTGGGATATTGTATTTTTGCATAGAATCTCTTTTTTGCTCTTCCTTTTCTCTCTCTCTTTTTTTTAATAAGAACTCAATCATTGAACTCTAATGTTGGCCTAATCCTAGTTTAAACTTTCTCGCTTACACGTGTCTTCCCTTCATCTAAGATAGAGCTTCCAAAACCATACACACACAACGTTAATATCTTGCTATCAACATTAATATCATCTGATGAGGTTTGTGTGGAAAGGGAATAGTTGGAATATCCAAAATTGTTTCTTGGGATCTTGATGATAATTTGGTTTTCGATAAACTAAATTAATAAAATTTAAAAGTCATAGGCAAAGTTCAAAAGATTCTGAACTCTTCACTGATTCTTTTTCCTTTGCGTTATTTTTACTAGTGTCTAACTGTCAACCTAATTTAATGTTGATAGCAGCGAGCTTTGATTTTTGCCCTCGCCAATCATCTTCTTCTACGTCTTTTTCTTTTTTTCTTCTATAGTAACCCTAAATATTGGTTTTTGTGGTTGCTTAAATGATTTCTTTTTAACATTCGCAAACGATGAAGTCATAGATGTTAGTAAAGCTTCGCTTTTGGAGAGGAAGACACAACGACCATTGGTAAAATCTCCAAAGGAAGAAGAGATCTCGAGAGAGAATAGCGGAAGTGAGAGCGGGAGACTGAGTTTGGAAACAAGTAAAAAAGCTAAAATTAAACCGAATTACTCTAAATAAACTTAGTGAAGGATTATAGAATAGCTCAACATGAAGATGGGAGGCTTTCTCATAAACTAGCTTGAAGGGTAAAGTTCTGATGGGAGTCTTGAATGCTGTGCGATAAGCAGACAGTGTATTTGGCAGCTTAGATAATCAATCCTTCCTTTCCAGGTTGACAACTTTTTCCAGAATCCTTTTAATCTCTTGGTTAGATACATTTCCTTGTCCATTTCCTTGAGAATTGGAAGTTGTTGTTACTTTATGTTTCACTTCACACTAGCTAATAAACTCTGAAATTGCCTATTGCAAAAGTGACTTCCATCATCGCTTATAATAGCTCTTGGAGTACCAAACTGGGTGAAAATATTTTGGTGCAAAAATTTTGGGACGACTTTGGAATCATTTGTTAGAGATGTCACTGCTTCAACCCACTTGAAAATGTAGTCCACAAGTAGCAATATGTATTGATTTCCAAAAGATGAGGGGAATGGCCCCATAAAAGTGATTCCCAAAGTATCAAAGAGTTTGACTTCTCAAATATTTATGAGAGGCATCCTGTGTTTCCTTGAAATATTCCTCACTCGTTGACACCTATCACAAGACTTAACAAAATATTACCATATGTAAAAAATTTAGGTCAGTAGAAAGTAGATTGTAGAGCTCTTGATGTTGTTCTTATTCCTCCGAACGGTGTATTATGATAGTGTTGCAACATAATTGAAATTTGTCTTTTGGTATACATCTTCTAATAATTTGGTCTGGACAATGATTGAACAAATAGGGCTCATTCCAATAGTACTAACGAACATCATGTAAAAATATCTTTCGGTGTTGGTGACATAAATCTAATGGAATAATTTTGCTAATCAAATAATTCAATATATCAGCATACAATGGAGCTGCAAAAATTTGGAACAGTTGTTGTTAAGTCTCAAAAAGACTTGATATTCATGTGGTTTTAGTGGTTAAATTGCTAGAAATCTGTAATGATTTAATTAGAAATAAAAGAGATTTTTAAGGATAATGCTGTAGCGATGCCACAGCATCAGTTACGCTGTTTTTACGAGATTTTACCCGATATTTCGTATATTCTGTATTATCACGAGATTTGTGTTTATATGCAATTGCAGAAGGTTAATGAAGATAAAGGCTGAAAGAATCACGAAAAAGAAGGAAGAATCAACTCTAAATTGTTTTGGAAACAAGAATATCTTTGAAGATTTGGAAATCTTTCCTAATCTCAACTACTTTCCAAATTTATCCAAATCTTCCTCCAAATCGCAACATCCTCTCAAATCTGCTGAAGCTGTACGAAATCTACTTAAAGAAAGGTGAATACCACGAATTGGGTGTGTAGAATTGGAGAACGGGATTCACGATCAAGCTTCGGGCGTAAATCAGGTTCACGGTGACAATCACGGCGGCAGGGGAACGAGGCTGTGGGAACAACGGCTTTCGACGGCAAGGACCAAAATTCTCTCCCTTTGCTTTTTGTTTTAATTTCCGTGAATTATATGAACTCTTGATAGTTAGTTTAGAACTATTTTGTTTGAGTTAAAATTAGGATTTTTCATACATTGGTTTGCTTAATGAAATTGCATGCTATCTTTTAGAACTCAGTTTAATAAGTGTTTAAATATCTTTGCTTTGCTGTGATTATCCTTCGAGCAATCACGACAATACGCCCTTGCGTGTTTGCTAAGTATTAAACCTGAAAATTATAGCTTTGCATTGATATCATTTAGGGCAACACGACAATACGCCCTTGCGTGTTGCTAAGACGTGTATTAAAACCATTAGGTGGTTAAATCGAGTGACACGGTTTAGCTAGGAGTGTTTTCATCATGTTCATTCCAACCTAGTGTGGTCAAATCGAATTTGTTCTTAAACCCAACCATAGAGGCAACGCCAGTGCCGGTTTATTAGTGTTCGGACCAGAACTAACTGATGTTGTGACTAATGCTGCAGCACCCACCGAGGGCAGTTCAAGTAAACCAATTTACAGAAAGTCCTAGTCGAGATTCTTACGAATTCTCAATTCGACCACCAACTTTACTTTTCTGCTGAATCTAGGTTGTTAATTAGTTACTTTAATTACCCGTAGATAAATATAAAAATCAAACATTTAATGCTATTCTTTATTCTTTATGATACTTTGCAATTTATTCTTTAAATTAGAGATTTGACTTGTCTTCTTGGGATCGATATTTTTATTACTACGTTACGACACGTGCACTTGCATTTTTGCGATTACATTTTCAAGCAACAGTTGTTCATCTAGAAAATTCTCTAGGATCAGTATGCTATCGTTTGTTTCTTTTTGAGCTGCAAATGGTCAGTGACTTGATGTCGAATTCTTTGATGCAAACATCAAGCAAGATTTAAAAGAGATGATGGAGGAAAGCAAAGCTATGACAGGGCCAATGACTCGGGCTCGGGCAAAGAAATTTAAAGATCAAATAAGTTTATACACAAAGGATTTTTCAGTCGTCAGCCCGAACATGATCTACCCACCATCAAGATGGAGTTTGTCACAATTATTGAAGTACACAAGTAATTAACTTGTATTAATATTTACTTGTCAATATGTGAATTATGCTACAAGTTCCACTAGTGAAAGTAGGTAGGAGCTGAGGTTGTAAACTTGTACACCTCACTCATTTGTGGTAGGTAGGGTAGGTGGGAGTTTACAAGATTAGAAACTTGTACACATCACTCCTTTTGGGTAGGTAGAGTATGAGGTAATGACTTGAACACCTCACACTTTTGGTAGGTATGTTGTAGTATAAAAGGAGGTGAACTTGTACATTTTGGACAACTTGAATTGAATGAAAGTGTTATCCTTTGTGAGAGATCTTCTCCCAATTAACAAGCGTTGTTCGGTCTTTCATCGGTAAATCCAGCAACGTTATTTTCTGACTTATCAAGCGGAATTCCTCCATTTGTGGCGTCTTCCCCAATGAATGTTCTTCGTCGCATCATTATTTCGGGTCTGTAGCTTTTCTAAATGTTGCAAGGCATGCCTCATTGAATACAAATGCGACATTATTTTCTAGAAGAAAGCATTTTGGTTTCCTGATCGTAGAAAAGTCCTTAATGAATCGACAGTAAAAACTACTATGTCCAAGAAAATTCCTTACTCCTTTCACATTTGTTGGTGGGGGGCAACTTTTCAATAATCTTGATCTTTGCCTTATCAACCTCGATCCCTTTTTTCAAAACCCGATGGCCAAGAACAATGTCATCCCTTCTTTCAATTCAACACAAGATTTTTTTATGCAACATTTGAGAACCACTTCTAAATTATTTAGATAGTCTTGAAAGAATTACCCATTACTGAGTAGTTGTCCATGATGATTTCCATAACTTGCTCCACCATATCCAAAAATATTGACATCATACATCGTTGAAAAGTAGCTGGAGCGTTGCATAATCCAAAGAGAATCCTTCTAAACACAAGTTTCGTATGGGCATGTAAATGTATTTTTTTCTTGATCTTCGTGCGAAATAGTGATTTGATTATATCCTAAATAACCATCGAGAAAATAGTAATAGTCCAGCCCTGCTAGTCGATCAAGCATTTGATCAATAAATAGCAGAAGAAAATGATCCTTGCGTGCATTTTATTCTGCTTCATGTAGTCGATACAAACTCTCCATCCTGGGACAGTTCTAGTCGGTATCAATTCGTTGTTTTTGTTTTCTACAACTGTGGTACCCTCCTTCTTTGGAACACAATGTATCGGGCTTACCCATGAGCTGTCAAAAATTGGATAAATAATTCATGTATCTAACATTTTAAGTCGCTTTTGTTGTTCAATAGATGGATTGTGGTCTTTTTCAATAAGAATCTTGTGCATACATATGCTTGGACTTAGTCTCTTAGTAGCCGCAATTGACCAGCCAATTGCATTTTTGAATTTTTGCCACACATCTACCAGCACAGCTTTTGGTTCCTCATTTAGCTCTGTAGATATAGTTACTGGTAACATATTTTTCTCCCAGAGAAACACATATTTAAGTGTTGCGCCAGCTTCTTTAGCTTGAGCTGCGGCGTTCCATCCACAAATTTCTTCAGTAACCCTTCTCTAGCATTTTCTTTGTCCAAAACTTAAAATTTTAGTTTAATCCAGACCTTTGACACTATTTGTTCCTCTAGTTCAATTATCTCATCTAGATCTTCTTCGCTTTCTGAATTTTCATATGCTATAGAACTATATTCCTTTATCACAACATAACATTCTTCTTCTTCACCGGGAAACCTCATTTTGTTGAAATTTCTTTTCTTCGTTCTGCTTTTAAGCCTTTGGGAAAAAGTGGTGGTAGATTTTCATTTAAAATAGTCGGTGTGCGTTGTGGTGTTTGAGCTGCAGCACTTGATGTAGCGCCACTTGATTCTGTGTTCTGTAATACTTTTGATATGAGTCACTTTGCATTTTTCTCTTTTAGCTGCTCCTTATTTAAAATTTTTGGGTCTTAGGCAGTCTTAACCTCTCATCCGTTCATTAATATGTTTTCTTTACAATGTTCTTTTCCTTTCTGTTTTGGTACCTCTGTGTCACTTGGCAATACTCTGGTCGATCTAATATCAGAGCTTGGGAAATTTTTCCAACTTGAACTTCAAGGTTACGGTGTGAAGCGATTTGATTCTGAATCAATGTTGATAAACCTTGAGTTGCTGTTGATAGACCTTGAAGTGCATTGTCATTTTAGTCATATACTCGATCAAGTGTTGCTCCACTGATTTTCCAAGTTTGAGCTTAGGTTTAGGTTTACGGGCTTGTTGAAAAGTTGCTTCTTGATTAAATTCAAGCTGAGGTTGCTAAAATCTCTGGTTGTTTGCAAGAGGTAGTTGTTGGTTCCATTGATATCCAATGGTGTTATTACTTGGCTTCCACCATGGGTTGTACCCATTGTTTCGATTATTTCCAACAAAATTAATTGATTTTGGGTTTCCTTGACACTAATCACATTTTTTTCTAGAAGCTCAAATGCTTCCTTGTACGTCTTTAATAATTTGACTCAGTTCACAGATGCATCGAGAATAACTCTTGTTTGCCAATTCAGTCCATTGTAAAATGTCTCTAGCTAGATCCAATGTGATACTCCAGGATTTGGATACTGCCTTAAAAGTTTCTTGAATCTTTCCCAAGCTTCAAATAGAGATTTCAGGTCATTTTGTTTAAAGGTCATAATTTCTCTTCGCATCTTAGCATTTTTGAATGAAGGGAACCATTTTTAAAAAGAATTTTCTAGCCACGTCTTCCTATAAGTTAATTGAGTTCAGCGGGATTGAGTTGAGCCCTACTTTAGCGCAGCGAGTAAGGAAACAACTTGATCTTGAGTAGCTCTCCATATCACACCACCGAGAGAATTCTATGAGATGCGTACTTGGGTCTTCTGAAGGCATGCCACTAAATGTACTGATGGTTTGCAGCAGTTGAAACATTTATAGGTTTAAATTCACACTTTGTCTCACGGGTCTCTGGATATACGATTGCTGGATGAAGTCCATCTAGATTTTGAAGGGCATAGTCCCTCAAAGTTCTTTCTGGTCTAATGTGTTGTACTAGTTCTAGTGCATGTTCTGCTCCAACTAATGCTTCAAGCTCCATATGTGACACGTTGTTTCTCTGATTCTTTGCTCACCTTCTTTCTCTGAAGATTTGTTCAATTTCTAGATCGTAAGAAACGATGTCTTTGGTTCCTTCCTATTGCATCAATCTGCAAAAGAAAGAGAGAAGTAATTTTCTCTTTCAATATTTTTTTTAAATTTTATAATTATCTCGTAAAGTTTTAGAAAAGTTTTATTTCTGCTATCCTCGGCAATGGCGCCAAAAACTTATTTATGTAAATGTGTGTCGTTTTAAAATTACAAGTGCACATTCAAATAGTATAAAAAATTATCGATCCCATGAAGATAGCAGATCTAAGTTTTCTAAAATAAATTATAAAATAGTTGAGTTTTAAAATAGTAAGGATATTTTTTTATGGTTTTTGTTAAAAGTAAAATAAAAAGGAAAGATAAAACAAACAATTTAGAAATAACAAGCAGATATGAAAAGATTAACAAAATTTAGCGACAAAGTAAGTCAGATTTAGATTTATCTAGTTTATTCAGTCTCAACTGTAGGCCTGTTTTGATGAAAAGGATCTCCATAAAATTTATGGTTGACATTGCCAATTAATTAGTTTATTTTCTCAACTCCTTCTAATCTTATGGCTAAAACATTGAGATCTGAAAACCTTAATAACTAATCATATTAGTTTGATTTATCTAGTTTATTCAATCTCAACGGGAGGCCTTTTTAATGAAAACGATCTCTATAAAATTTATGGCTGACGTTGCGAATCAATTATTTTATTTTCTCAACTCTTTCTGATCTTATGGGTAAAACATTGAGATCTTAAAACCTTAATCACTAATCCTATTAGTTTCCTCTTGAACTAATATTTTCATTGTTTAAAAAAATATCAACTGAAATTTTAAATAAACTTAACAACACAAGCAATTTAACTACTTTTTATATAATTTTCTTATGAAGTGTTAGAAATCATTGGGAATGTTATTACTGTGGCATTTAAATTATACGCGATAAGAATAAAATCTAGTTGAATTATTCAATGATCAAAATAACTACAAACCGAGAGTTTGTAAACAAGATGCTTCCTAAATCTAACCCAAATGAAATTAGTCATGCTGAAAATAAAAAGAAAACAAAATAACTGTTCTGAATTCATAATTACAACACTATATAAATGATTGGATTCACCGCAACAGTCTTGATTCAGCTGTGGTTTCTCCTTTCCATTTTGTAGCACAGCGCTGCAACTTCTCGCCCTCTTCTCTGTGTTTTGCTAGCTCCTGTTCTAGTTATCCTCTCCAACTAGAATGATTCTCCATTTAAGATTTTTTCCAGCCATGTTTTCTCTCTCCAAATTCGATGGAATATCTCCTATTTGGTGTTGATTTTGTGGAAATATTTCTCTGCCCTCCAATTAGTTGGATAATCCAATTTGATTTGCCTATTTAAAGTTCCTGATAAGCTGGTGAAGGGAGTTGCAAAGATGGTTTGACCTTGGAGGCAGGACTCGGCCTCGCAAATAGTATTTGTAGCATTGTTTGTTTCTCAATTTGCTAGATTGTTAGCACCACTTCTTGTCAACATTGTGGGCTTAGAAAAGAATGGAACTAACAGAGCCATGCTCTAATACTAGATGGTGTGCCACTGACTTGGACGATTGCAACAAGTTCCAATCTTAGACAAGTAGAACTAGATGTGTATTCTCTCAACACTTGAATATAACACACTGAACAAAGATAAGAAGCTTTGCACTTTTACGGATGTAACTCACCAGGAGAAAAGTAAGAACATTGGGAGGAACTCTCAACAAACTAGATAGCTCAAGGCTTTCATTGAGGTTTAAGAATCATTACAAAAGACCCAAGAATGGCTTAAATAGACAAGAAAAACGTGCATAAACATGGAAAAGAGATTCAGAGTGACGTATGTTAAAGTTCTTTACATTGACGTGTTTTATAGGTAAAAGGTAACTTGAATCACTTGGCTAATCCCAACCCACGGTTTCGATAATGAGAAGATAGATTATCCATCAGTTAAGCCGTGCAAAAATTGGCCTTCGAGGGTGGGCAAAGGCCTAGGCAAAATGCCTTAGGCATTAGGGCCATTGGCCTTGGTCTTGGCCCAGCTCATACGTGGCTTGGGTGCAAACCAAGTTAACACGTGATAGGGCTTCTCCATATCTTGAAGGGTGATTGGGTTCATCAATTACTTGGCTGAGTCTTCACCTACAAAACAAGCACACAAGTTAGTTAATTTCTTAGTTCAGCTTCTTGTGGTGGTGCCCATAGGTGCTCCATTGTCTTGTACTATTCGTGGCACGTCAACATTTGTATTAGAGCAAAAATTTGAACTGATAGATGGCCAACAAAGTTCTTGTGGTAAATAAATTATCGACAACAAATGTCTATGTGACATCTATCAATGATCTGTGAAAGTCGATCATAAGATCGATAACATTCACAAAATCATTGACAATCTTACGCAACTGATGAATGCAATGGTTTTAAGTTACTTCTACCTTATCTGTCTATTCTCAAAAAAGTCAAAATCATAAAAATTTGATTTTAGGATTGTTTAGTTGGAGAAGAATATAACAAAGGGTGGAAGAAAAATCTTAATTTTTCAAACCCTAATCTGGCTTAGGATAAAAATCATAAATTTAGGGTTACCACTGTCGCCTCAACCTAAAGCCTCCTGAATCTCACGACACCTAAAGTTCACTTTTCTATCGACACAGGACTCGACCAAGCAAAACAAAAAACCATTGCATAAACAGAGTTGAATTGTGATCCACGTCTTCCACTAATAATTGCTGAACATCAGAAAACCATGAAAGATATCAAGCATGGGAGCTAGGCTGCGAAATCACAGATTGCCAATAATTATCGCCGAGCATCACACACTGCAAACCACATGACTCAGTTAATGCAGAAGATGATTTCCACCCATCGGAAGAACACGAAATCTAAAAACTTTCACCCTAGTAGCACCATAACAAATTGTTCCAAGGGCATAATAATTTATCGCCGCGCAGCCAAAGTTGTTGAATGCCGAAATAATGGATATCTACTTCAACGATGCATGAGATCAATAACATATTTCTGATGCAATCTCGACAAATATCAAACAAGGGCGTTATGGTATTCATCGAATTTAGTATTGATGTTGTGGATACAAAATTTGTAGTTTATTCATAATGTTTTTTTCAATGACAAAAACTTGAGGTCGAGCTTCTTTCAAGTGGAGGATTGATGCGTGGCAATCAAGCTCTATAAAGCCAGTAATAAAAAGGTCAATAGTTATTTATCAGGATTAAAAACAAAAAAAAAAAAATTATTGAATTATTATATTGTTAACAAACCTTCCATCAAACTTTGAAATCAACAAATTGACCACTAGCGAGAGGTCGATTTTTTTAATTTATATTTTTATTTAATTTTTCTATATAAATATTATGAGAATGACTTAAATTTTTACAACCATTTAATATTATAAAGATAATATTCTGTAAATTTCATGAATTTTTTGTAATTATATAATTTATTTTAATTTTGTTAATACAAAACATGTAGGAGTATTTGTTTCGTGATTCAACATCCATATGACTATATTCGTAGTGTAAAACATTATGTGATTTATATTTAAATCTTCGTATGGCTATAACTTTGTACTCAGATTGAATTTGAATGCATTTTATGTCGTTCTAATATAGCTTATCGTGATCTACACAATGAAAAATTCTGCAAAATTTCACGTCGAAGGGATTGGCGCCCAACTTTCGGGCCAGAAAACCTCTTTTGTTGCCTCAATTTCATTTTTACGATTAAAATCCAGAAAGCTCCACCCATTTGGACTTGTTTTTTCTATGTTGCACCATCAAATTTTCTTTCGGGTCGCGTTGGCCGTCTCTTGATGCATTTGCGGATCCCACCATCTACAATTTTTTTTTTATGTTTTTGGGTTCAATTTTTGGTAATCGTCTCGAGTTGCAAAATTAGAGTAAAGTAAGAAAATATATGTTTCAATCTACTTGTATTTTATTTGCATTTGACTTTTTTTAAATCATTTTACAGTTTGATATAGTAATATCACGAGAATTTATCTTTAAATTTATAGAATTATTTATTAGCATATAAATTTTTAAGGAATTCTTTCATTTTTTGCATTAAAAAAAACTATTGAACAACTCCTTAAAAACTGAAAAAACTTTACAGCATATTGTTTTACAATAATTTAAATGTGTGGTCAAAATTTCAAATTAAATAAATTGACCCTCCTGATGTCGTGTGGGTGGTGTTTGGGTGGTGCGCAAGTTGCATAGTCCGTGAGTGCCCGGATTGTTGATTTTGACTGTTCAATGGTCGGTTAGTTAAAAACTAGATAGTTCAATTATTTTTTAACCCTGTTATTATTATTAGCATTTTTGAATGCTGAGATAAAGTTATCTTTTATGAAGTATATAAAAAGATTTATTATATTTTCTGCATAACAAAGTCTATTTAAGGAGACGTGTTGAATATTGCAAATAAACTTTTGAGGAACTCATTCTTCGCAATTTATCAAATCCTCAAATGAAATTTTCTTACTTTTTTTTTCTTTTTTTTTCTTTTTCTTTTTAAATTTCATTTATGAAACATAATTTCTGATGGTGGGAGTACAAAGCATAGGTCGATAAAAAGGAATTTTTAACTTACCAAATTAAGCAAAATAGTAAGCAAAAGCTATTAGAGGATTTACAATCAACTATGAAGAAGAAACAAATAGATTCTTGAAATTTATCCAAGTTAAATAATAATATGGAATGTGAAATGTGGACACAAGCTAGGAATACCATTTGCAGGTCTTACCCCCTCCTCAACCTGCGAAGAAAACAAGGGTTTACAATAAATGGCGGAGAAAGTTTGTCTCACTCGACCCTTCGTCTTCCTATTTTATTACTCTGTTTTGGTCGACCAACCACGTCAACAAAGACACTCTGCACGTGCTCTTGTTTCCCTTTCACTAACATCTCTCTTGTACTCAAAAAGCAAAATTCTTCGCTCCCAGAGTCTCCACACCTCGGCCCGACAGTTTGTGAGGGGGTTACTCACTAACATCTCTCTCTCTGTCTCTGCTACAAGGCCATGTAGCAAACAACTTTTCCGAGCGACAAGTCATTCATTTTGATTCCTAAACTAAGCATCAAGGATTAGGTGGCAAAATCATACCAAAGAATAAATAATACAAAAAATCATGTGAAAACTCTTAGTAGAAACTTCATTGCTTCTACCAATATTCACATATTTTTTAGAAAAATGTTAGGATTTTCTTTGCCGCATCAATAGCGTTTGTCAAATGGGATGGATTGGGCGCTGAAATTAGTCAAAAATAATGACAGATTCTACGTTAGTTTGAGTTTGTGTTTTTTTCAAGTGATGTCGGCTTGATATTAAGGATGTGTGTGGAAGAATTAATGATTATTATTGTTATTGGGAACATAGCCTAAAGTTGACCCTTTTCATAATTGCATTGCTCCCTGTCTACCCCACCAAGTTAATTTAAGAAGGTTGGACAGTCTCAAATAATTGGCTGACTTTTGAATTTTTTATTATTATCTTTATTTATTATAAACTAATGTTTCTAGATCATATGAATTTCAATCGACCTGTCGCAACAAACAATGTCTTAGTGAGATTGCCATGTGTTTGTTTTTACTGCAGACATATTTGTGTAGAATCAAACGCCAAAAAAATGTGAAAAAATGAAGAACACACAATTCGGTACATTATTCCGATTATTTAATTTCAAGTTATTTGAATTATCTTCATATTTTTTTATTCTGGCCTTAACTATGGTTGACCTTTATTACAAGAAATGGGTTGCGTAACGACAAGCTAACATCTTTTGAATTTCGATTCACATGGTCATCTCCTCAAGACCATGAAATAACAATATGTATTTATATGTCCATACAAATGACAGAGCCATCATTAAAATAAATAAATAAATAATTTTAATCCATTATCACAAATTCAAATTAGAGTGCACGATTAGAATTTTATTCCACGACTTATAATTTGGGCCAATATCTTGAAATATGAAAACATAGCATAAAACAATTAATTTAACGAGAAATACTAATTCCATAGCTATCAGCTGGGTTGGAGTGGACTTTGAGATATTTAACTACATTTTAGTATGAGCTGCTTCATAAGTTTCAAGATGGTTTGTGTTATTTTTCCTAATTTTCCTGTAAATGCAATAAACCTATCTAGCTGTTTTACAAAAATAACATCTTAATTTTGTAAACTTTTATCATAATATGAAGAAAAAAATGCAATTTTTAAAATAATATTTTTAAAATTAATGTGATTTAATGATGCAAAAAAACTCTCTTCTTCTAGTTTGCTAAATTATTAAAAAATTATTTGAATTGTCTCAAATTGTGATTGGTTTGGTTAGGTTATAGTTCTAACTCATACGAAACTCATAAATTAAGAAAATATAAGATAAAAAACATGGAAAACCATATTATATATGAAAATGAAATGGAATAAGAGTATGCATTCACACATGTGACATGTGTATCGCTTGAATGAGTGGCTCTAGCTAAGACCCAAGGGAGCATTCTTATATAGTTCTCTCCCTTGTGCCCCACATATTTGACCCTCTTCCCATCCATTCTCATTCCCCTTCAATACAATTTTTTATATATTAGAAGGATATTCGGATTTATTTATATTCTATTTTCACACTATCTTATGCTTTGTCATGGAATCATTTATCATAAACATACTAGAAATTAACTACATAATTATCACTGATTGCTTGAATAAATATTTTCCAATAAAGTAGAAATAACATATTCAATCAATTCAAATGCATTTAGTGAATAAAAACATGAATAACTATTTATTATTTAAATTGATCTAATTATGTAACGACACATCAGAAAATATGATAAACTAACTCTTTTTAAATAACACATTATACTAATTATATCAAAATTCAAACATTATCACTGACAATCACTCATTAATTGAGTAATATTTGCCCATTACTTTAAGGTATGCTCTCGTTAGAATTGATCGTATAAAAGATTGTCATAGATTATGACGGATGGAGAGAGTGTATAAATAAATTCAATTTTTGAGTTGTAAATTGTTGAACATATGGTCAACGAGTGAAATGGTTCTCCAATCAAAATACGCTGTAGTGGCATCGAGTAATTATGACCAAATCCAAGGATAGTCTTGGAATGGAGTGTGGAATAAATAAGCCTCGAGGTTCGGACAGTCGCATATTTGGGGAGCCTTGTCTATCTTCTCTGCATTTCCAAATCGAGAAGAGTTTCCGAATCTGAATCTGCAGACTGAATCATAAAGCTGAGGTACTTTAATGGCAGAAAATCTCTTTCTAACTCTAATGCGGGACTGCCTTCGCTATACTTCGTTTCGTTTTTTCCTTCTTTCCTTTTGTGATAAAGCTTTGTTCGGATTGAATCGCTGCTTTGTTCTCTGATTCGTTAGGAAAACCTAAACTAATCTACTGGGGAGCCTTACTTGTTACCCTTTGAGCTCCCTGGGCTGTGTTCTTTGTCTTTGTTGTTTCCTACTCTGAACTTCTGCGTTTTGTCTGATATCAGAGAATGTTTTACCCCATTTGTTGTGCTTTTACTTAATGCGAGCTTCTTTCGTTGGTGAAGCATCTTTCTCATGTTCTAGCGCTGGGTGGATTTGTTGTGAATTTTTGTCGTAGTTTACGTTTGATTCTCAATAGATTTTGTTTTGGATTGGGAGAACACTGGATTATGGAAATTATCTGCTTTATTTTTAACTATTTGTGAAGTCCTATTCCATACCTGTTTATCTCCTTGGGCTTTGTGTTATCCTCTGAATTGTTTTATTACCTTCTATTCTTGTTTTCTTCTAGTTGTAAACTACTCTGAGATTGCACAAAGTGAATATTTTCCATTATTTTTTCTCATTTCACAGAAGCTGAATTTAATTTTAAGCTTTCTTTGCGGGTTTTGAGTTTTATTGGCTTCAATTGAAAGGTGAATTTTATCTGGGAGACAGTTTCTGTTTCACATTCAATTTCCTTTTTTTATCAAAGTTTCTAAGGTGTGTTGGTCATTGATATTTCGGTTTTCCAAGCTTGACTACTTTCAGAATGTTAAATAGAAATCAGTTCATGTAAATGAATGAGTCTCGGTTATTTCAGATTACATGGATTCCAATTTTTACGAGCAAAACATCTATCAACAAACCATTCATAATCATGCTTTATCACGATACACCTCTGCTCCTAGCTCATTCCTTACAAGTCTGATGGAGGTTGGTGAGAATTTTGGTGATGGAAACAATAGTGGTAGCAATGAGAATCATCACGACGATCAATCTTCAAGTCCTGAGATAGAAAATTATTCAAGACTCATATCTTCAGCTCATGTATCTGACGATTCAGGATCTCGGTTTGGAGAGATGCATGTGAAGGAAGAACAACAGAAGCAAAGCCTTTTCAATAATGAATCTTCAAGGATTTATCATAATCAGGAGGTAGGCTCTGGGAATAATACCTCTCTTAGTGTACTGAATTCTTCGGGGCTTGAAACTTCCATGCAATTGAAGACAGGCACTCGAAGTTTTTCCAATCTTGCTAGGCAAAGTAGCTCTCCTGCTGGATTTTTCTCTGACATGAACATTGAAAATGGTAAAGTGCTTGATCGAATCCACACTCTTTAGCTCCTTTACTTTGATCTTTAACTTCAGTATTAGTTAACTCTATCAGCATTTCAGAACTTTCACTCTTTTAGAAAGTATTTCACAGTATCCTCTCATAGCAATCTCTTTAGTTGTTAACTTCTTTTCCCCAATTAATATTCTGAATGTAAAAGACGTTAACTATTGAGAATACGTAATGGAATATCCATCAGTTAGGACTGGATCTTATGATGAAAATGGTGTGTCTTTGGCAATGATTATTGAGGATTGAAACTAGATGTGCTAATATTCCTTGATGTGTGGCAGGTTTTGATATGATGAGGAATGTGGGAAATTTCAGATCTAAATCCAATGGTACAAATGGAGACTCCATTTCATCACCATCCACTGCGATAAGCAGCCATTTAAACTTTTACAGGCCATCTGCTTCCTCAAGGCATATGCCTCATATTGCAGAAGAAGGGAGTGCAACTATCGATGGTTCTAGCAGCCAAGACGATCATATCTCTCAAAATGACAAAGTTCTCCATAAAAATTATATAGCCAACTTTCCTGAGAACTCTTGGGATGACTCATCAGTAAGGAGGTTGAAAAGGGCTAAGGATAACAATGGGAATGTGTTCTCTATCCCAAATTCATTAGATATTCAGGTATTTTTGGATGATTGTTGGAAAAGTTGCCATTATCTTCTTGATAATATATTTATTTTTTTCTTCCTCAGAACGTGGATTCTGGTAATCATCCCCAACGTTTGACTCATCATGTCAGCTTGCCGATAAATTTTAGTGAAATTTCAAATGGGGAGAAGGTTTTACGATTTCAAGATTCAGTGCATTTCAAAGTTCGAGCTAAAAGAGGGTGTGCCACCCACCCCCGAAGCATAGCAGAGAGGGTATGACGTGCTTGTGTAACAATTACGTGTTTTCTAAAACTAGTTTTGGTATTCAATTCTGAAAAACAGTGTTTCCAAAAGGAGCTTAATGTGTATTTAAAAACTGTTTCCCTGTCTTTTATGTTTGGAAAAAGAAACAATTTTCAACTATTTTGTGTCTTTTCGCGAGACATTTGAGAATATGACTCGAGATATGTGTTTTTTCAGGTTAGAAGAACTCGAATAAGCGAAAGAATGAGAAAACTCCAAGACCTTTTCCCTACAATGGATAAGGTATTTTAATGTTTTCGATGCTTCCTTCATATCTGCAACTTCCAGAAACTAACATAACCTAAAACACTTTGCATGGCAGCAAACTAGTACTGCAGAAATGTTAGATCTAGCAGTTGAGTTCATTAAAGATCTTCAGAAGCAGTTTAAGGTAAAAATGATCAAATTCCTCAAATCTTTCAGTCCATCCCTCGATCTCCTTGACCAAAAATTTCTTGACTTTGTGCAGATCCTATCCGACACCCGAGCAAAATGCACTTGTTCGAATTGATTGACTATGATAATTCATCCTTTTGGTTGGTTGTTCATGTACAGCTAGCATAGGAGGTAAAAAACAGCAACGTCGGATGAAAATCTAGCAATGCTAAGTTCATAGAAATTGTATCATATTTGTCTGTGAGGGGTGATTATTATGGACCTTTTATCACCATATGGATTTTTTGTATGTTTAGCCGATGGAATTTTTCAAATTTAGCGGCTAATTTTGATGATTCTTGCTCTGAAATGATAAAAAATAAGATATACTTTCATTGAGCACGATGTGTTTTTAATAATTCGAAGGGTTTTATTCTGAATCAAATGATTTCATCAGTCAATTAGTTGAGATTGTTATCATGTTAGTCACGAAAAGGCATGAATTCGCACTTTTTGAAGAAAATAAGCCGTTTCAATAGTGTTCTTGGTTTATGAATGAGCAGTAATCATCATTATATATTTTTTTTTATTTCTAATTAAATTCTATTTTAATTTTTAGTAGATGATGACATCGTGCCAACTAACCTATTTTTGCGCAATGTCAACTCTGTTGTAATTAATAATTGAATGTCATGACTGCTTAAATAAAAAATTAAAGAATATTTATAAGTAGGTTATTTACCTCATTGAATTAAAATCATTAATGACTATTTAAAAAATAGGCAAGTATCAATTTACCTTCAAGTACGTAGTACGAGGTTGAAGGGGATAATTTATTTTTCAAACGAAGAACAATGTGCGTGACATAATTTTAACAGACAACATGACTTGAGTATTTCAATTAATTATTTTATTAATTCTATTAATTCAAATCTGTATTTTTTTCATAATCAACATAAGAATGAAGACAAAAAACGCGAATTGATCTTGGACTTTAGTGAAATTGATGGAATAACAAACTAAAATTGTAAAAGCACAATATATTATAAAACTATGCAAAGCTCATGGTATTCATCACTAAGAAAAAATAATTTTAGTCATACCGTGCAACGTCTCTTACTTCATATGGTAAATTATCTAATGCATAAACGCCAAAGCTCCAACTCTAAATTTACTTGACTATTACAAGTAGAGATGACAAAGGACCCAGAGCCACCCGAGCCAATCTTGAAAAACTTGGCTCGTCGAGCTCATTGAGCTAAATGAACTGAGCCTGATGAATTTCTGAAAAAAGTCAACACAAACAGGTCACGGGACAAATATGCAGAATGTTACATAAATTTATTATATATTGGTCTCAATATTATATGGTAAAAAACTATATAAACATATATTGTTGAAATGTAAAAATAATATGTCTAATCGTCTATTAAACTATTTTATGTTAACATAAAATATTACACCTAACTCAAAAAATTATTGGTCAAGATGAATAAAATAAATGTGTATACAATAGGGCTGTCTGTGATTCAAGTTAGTCTATATTTTGATGTGCGAATATCGGGCACATTCCAAAATACGCATAGAAATTTTTTAAATGTTTAATAATTTGTTTTTCTCTCAAATTAGAAAATTTTTCAAGTTAAGAAAAGTTTCATTCTCTAGCGATTCGATGTTAAAATTGAATAAGTTAAGCCTATGTCTTCTGAAAGAATTTTGGAGCTCTTTTCCTACCTTTCCTTTTATATCTTTCCAATGAAATTTAAGACAAAAATGATGATTTTCTCTCGATTCCTACAACCCTTATTTTCTAATCTGCCGCGAATAAGCGTCCACGTCAAATTTTTTGAAAATTAGGACCTTAACGTAAAAATTCGGTCTCAAAATTTACGAACCAGAATGGGACAATTAGAAATACAGGACCAAACCAGAATCAGACCATATATTTGCTCTAATCTTGGTCTGGTTCTGGTCTTTCCCATTAAATATACTTTTCTTACAAAAATTAATTTAAAAAAATTAAAATTTGAGAAACAAGTATTAATATTTACAATCTGAACTAACAACATTCAAGAAATTATAATGAAATATACATTATTATATCAAACATGCCTAAAATTTTTAGTAATGATATTATGATATAGTAACAAAAAATTAAAAATTTCATTAAAATTTTTAATGGTTCAAACCGTGTTTAATGATTTCACTACATTACACCCGAAACTGAAATAACTAAACCGGTCCTATATAACAGAAGATAGTTAACGAACCAATATGGATGTAGAACCAAATAAACCAGACCAAATATGTTGGTTCTCGTCCGGTTCAATTTTGAAGACCCCTGCTATACGATTCATTGAAATATTAAATTTTGCATCGCTACATATTAAATATATATCAACTAGATTCGCACTCATATAAATATCAATCTTGTGCAAAATATCAAAAAATAAAATGTAGAATAGGAAATATAAACAAAAATCTAGTCATCATCATCTATTTTTTAAAAACATTTGTATTATATCTCTGTCTCATTGTTGGTCTCGCGTCATAAGGACATTTCAGTCTTTTATACAAATGAATTGTAAACTTATTCACATATACTAAAAGCACAGTTTGGCGCTATAGTAAAGACCAAAAGTGCTAATAGATCACATATCAGTGAAATGATAGGTAAAGAAGTGGAGTTACTTCTCAATTAATCAAAAATATTAAATTTTCGTCGCGAAAAATTTGATAATTAGTATCAAGATAAATATTCAAATTCATTTCTTTACGAAGCATAAAATTGAACATCTCTGTCTATTTCATATAAAATATTATTCATAAAACCGTCATAGCTTTACCTTAAGCATCACTACTATAGCTACCATACTACAAAAAGAATGAATTGAACAAGTGTCATTAGAATATTTCAATTTATAAGATGATATAAACTACTATAGCTACCTTAAGCTATGTTCTAGCAATTTTTTTCAATCATTGCTACTTTCATTTTAATTTAAATCTTTGTGCCGTATACAAGCAAAAAAGTATTTGGGTAGTCAATATGTTTTAGGGATTATTAATAGACATCACGAAGTCCAGGATATTTTTCAACGTACCCTAACATTAAAATTTTGAAATTAAATCATAAAAAGAGGGTTAATTATCTTAAATTTAACGATACTGTAGTTGTTGGTAATTTTTTAAATTTCGTGGTGTTAATTAATAATTTAAAAATTAAGCTATCAATTAAAAAATAGTAATATTTTACTTTGTCAGTTGATACAATCAAAAGTAAAAGTATTAGTTGAAAAATATATTTAACTTTAGGGTGTTCACTAATAAATATCCTAGTTTTTACATTTTATGAAGTACATTAAAACATTCATTTATTTGTTGAAATCTTTTAAAAGTGCTCATTAATTTTATCAAAATTGGTAAAAGAAGACAAGTAATTGCATATTAAATTTCGAAGCACTTTTAAAGTTTCAAAAAATAATTGTAGAAAAATAAAAAAAAATAAATTAACAATGTCATAGCTACTATGAAAGTAATTCTTCAGTATTTCATTAATAAAGCACAATTGACTAACCAATGACTTGAGTTTTCCAACATTAAAGAAGTCAAACTTCACATAATATCTACATCGTCTTTATTTTTCCGAATTAAATTAAGCAGCTTTGTAAAAAAAGTTTATATTTTTCGTGTCATGTATCAGACGGAGTATTATAAGAGTGGAGTTCTAATTGATTTAGTACATTTCATCTTAAACAAAAAAACTCAAAATATGACAAATACATTTCATATAGAAAAGACAATTATACAAAATATTTAATTAAAATATTTTTAAATTGAACCTTAGCATTATTGTTAGTGGAAATATTATTAGTAATAATAAAACGTCTCCATGATTTCATATACTTGTAAATACACACAATATTTATACAAATAGTTTTACCATTGTAAGGATATTTACAAAGATAAAATTCTAATATATGTCCAACTGACTAGAGTCATCAATAAAATGAAAAGTTACAATAGTATAACCAAAAGAATTAAGTGAACTCTATGTTTCCATTGCGATACAAATAGACCGACATAGTAATGAAAAATACAATTAATTTAATTTTCATATTATTATACATTTTCATTATATCACTACTTGTATTTTTTCGAATACATCTAAAACTATGATTAATATCTTTCATAAGATTGTAAAACTTACTATCAAAAGTACATAAAGGTGCATCAAATTGTACTATAGTTTGTTACACCTTCTCTTATCGCATAAAGAGAATATATAAAAGTTTAATAACACTTGCATTTAAGAGATTTTCTATATGATTTCTTACTTGCTCATTTGCGTTATTTTTTAAAGTCTCCTAATAGTAATAATAGAGATGTAGAATTACTTTATTTCTTTTTATGTGATATTGTGGATGCATGTGCAAATAATTGACTTAGAGAAAATATGAAACTATGTTCCTTAATTTCCTCAATATCATTATCAATAAATGCGACGACATTAAAATTATAACTATGCATGATAAAAAAATATTAAATGATACACTAAAGAAATTCATCAACAAAGAAGTGCCTGTGAATTCTTGATTCCTTCCACACATACTAGTCCTATGAAAATTGTAAAACAAAATTGTTAATTCTTAATAGTATCAATAATCAAGTATTTGAAACAAAAATATATATATATTCAAAACTTACACCATTGAATTAATGGATAGTGTATAAATGAAATCATATGAGTTTAAGATCGAAAAAGAAATTGAGATTGAGTGAAAAACTTTTAGAGAAACAATTTCCACGTGAAGAAGAGAAAAAAATATGAAGAGAAAGTGGATGAAGATCCATTCAACGGTCAAATTACTATTCCATGCAAGAGGAGAAGGCTCACTGATTGGAGACGATCTTGCGGAAGTCTTTAGATTTGCTTCCAAATAAGTCTTCTACCATTTCTAGACTTCGTTTACTGAAGAGTGCTTGGTCGAGATTTTTGGTGGCTCACGAATCTCTCTTGATTTTCTCACCCCCCAAGTTCTGAGCTCAATCTCCATTTGTATAGACACCCGATAATAATTCTTTTCTTTTCTGGAGTCTTCCAAAGATAATTGCTTGCAACTGATTTCAACTAGCTGTATTTTCAAGTTGGAGAAATCGCACTCAGTCAGGTATGCGTCTGCTCTTTGCAGCAATATTTAACTTGTAAAAACATTTACTAAGTTTAAACAGTGTTTAAACTTACTAATACCCAAAACTTTTGTAAGTATCCGCTGGATTATCACCTGTATGCACCTTAGCTACTTTTAGCTCCCCTTTAGCTAGGATATCCCGAATGAAATGGAACTTGACATTGCTGTGTTTAGTTCTGTCATGAAAAATGAGGTTTTTCAACAACTGGATAGCACTTTGATTGTCCAAATAAATTGTCCTTGTAAGATTTCTAAACCCCATATCAGTTGTTATTCTCTTCAACTAGATTGCCTCTTTGAATCCTTCACAAGCGGAGATATATTTTGCTTTGGTGGAGGATAAGGCGACTACTTTTTGCAAACTTGCTTTCCAGCTTATGACACCTCCAAAAATTATAAAAATGTATTCCGAAATGACTTTGAATAGTCTTTGCATCCTGGATAATCAGAGTTTACAAATCCATTAAGGACCACTTCTTCTGATTTTACTTTTTCCTGAAGTTATAGAGTAGTTTAAGTTATAAGATACATCTCTGTACACATTTGAGTGCATGACAGTGCACTCACCCCGAGTATGTCATAAACCTGCTCATCATACTTGCTGAGTATGCCAAATCTGGTCGGGTGCACACCAGATTAGCATAAGAATCTTACTCATGAAAATTTCCTCCTTCTTTTTCTTAGAACGTAGCTCATTAAATAGTTTGAAATTAGCTCCTAATGGGGTCTTTGTTGATTTTAAGTTTGAGAGATTGAATCTGCTTGAGACTTTCTCCAAATATTTTCTCAGGGAAAGACCTATTAGGCCCTGTTTTTTGTTTCTCGTAATCTCAACTGTTGAATAAAATTAAATGTTCTTTAGTGAGTTTTAATTTAGAAGTTAAAAAATGAAAAACTAAAAGTTATCTAGATGAAAGGTCAAAAAATACGTAGTTGAAAGACCAAAAGTTTAGAGTTTTTATGGCCATAATTAAGTTTTATTATTTCAATTCTTCCATTGGTATTTTACTTCTTCAATTTAGTTTATTCTTCTTCACTTTGGTATTTGTTTTTTCTTCAATTTGGTATCAGAGCCATGACAAATATGTCGGGTCAAATACCGCTACCACGACTAACGAAGGGAAATTACGAGAACTGGAGCATTCAAATGAAAGCACTTCTTGGTTCTCAAGATGTATGAGAGGTGGTTAAAGAATGTTTCGAAGAACCAACAAATACTACGGATTATTCGGCGGCTCAAAACAATGTGTTGAAAGAGGCGCGATCAAAGGATAAGGCGGCACTATATATGTTGTTTCAAGCCGTTGACGAGTCGGCCTTTGAGAAGATTGCAGGTGCAACTACTTCAAAAGGAGCGTAGGACATTTTAGAAAAAGTGTTCAAAGGAGCCGACCGAGTCAAGCAAGTGCGTCTCCAAACTCTTCCTGGCAAGTTGGAGAGCATGAAGATGAAGGAGTCAGAAAGTGTATCTGACTACATCACACGTGTCCAAACCGTAGTGAACCAACTCCACCGAAACGGTGAAACGTTAACCGATACGCGAGTTGTGGAGAAGATTTTGAGATCATTAACCAATGATTTTGAAAATGTTGTGTGTGCGACAGAAGAGTCAAAGGACCTTGCATCGTTCACGGTCGACGAGCTCGCCGGTTCGCTCGAGGCACATGAGCAACGTAAGAAGAAGAAGAGGGAGGAAACACTCAAGCAAGCACTTCAAGCCAAGGCGTTAATCAAAGACGAAAAGGTACTATATTCTCAAAATTTTCAATGTAGAGGTCAAGGCCATGGAAATCGTGGAAATGGTCGTGGTGGACAAGGCAACAATCATGAAGGGTACTATAAGGAGAAGGGACAATCGAGCCAACCAAATTGGCATGGAAGAGGACGCGGTCGAGGAAGGGGCGGCCGATCGAATCATTCAAACATCGAGTGCTACAAATGTCACAAATATGGTCACTATGCGAAAGATTGCAACTCCGACAAATGTTATAATTGTGGAAAAATTGGGCATTTTGCGAAAGATGGCTCAAAATGAAGTCAACATCGACAATGACACTTTGTGGTACCTCAACTCAGGGGAAAGCAACCATATGTGCGGACATGAGTACCTATTCAAAGAGATGCAAAATATTGAAGATGGTCATGTGTCATTTGGAGAAGCATCAAAAGTGGAAGTCAAAGGTCGATGTAGGATTTATTATTTACAAAATGATGGCTTAATAGGGTAAATCCAAGATGTTTATTTCGTACCAAACCTCAAAGCCAACATTTTGAGTATGGGGCAACTCATAGAGAAATGTTACTCGATATTTTTAAAAGACAAGCTACTACACTGAAGGACAAGCAAGGACGTTTGGTTGCTCGAGTCGAGATGGGAAGAAATTGGATGTATAAGCTGAGTTTGAGAAGCGTGCGAGAGAAATGTTTGCGTGTGGACGTAGAAGACAATGCATCACTATGGAATCTCCGTTTTGGTCACCCTACATTGTGGTTGCCTAAAAGAGTTAACAAAGAAGAATATGGTGCACAGACTACCCAACATGCTTCCCGAGGGTAAATTTTGTGAAGAATTCGTGCTTGGCAAGCATAAGAGAACCTCATTTCAAAAAAGGGCGGAATATTGAGCTAAGCAACCTCTCAAAATGATTCATACCGACATATGTGGACCAATTACCCCGAAATCTTTCAGCGGTAAAAAGTATTTCATTTCTTTTATCGATGATTTCTCAAAAAAAACTTGGGTTTATTTTCTGAAAGAAAAATCTGAGGCGTTCGAGGTGTTCAAAAAGTTCAAAGTTATGGTGGAGAAAGCGAGTAATAGACACATAAAAGCAGTACGATCTGATAGAGGTGGGGAGTATACTTCAACGGATTTCATGAAGTATTCCGAGGAGCAAGGCATACGGCGATTTCTAACTGCACCGTACACTCCTCAACAAAATGGCGTGGCTGGAAGAAAGAACCGAATCATTCTCGACATAGTTCGATCAATGCTCAAGACCAAAAATATGCCAAAAGAATTTTAGGCGAAAGCTATACAATGCGCCATTTATGTGCAAAATCGATGTCCACATGTCAAGTTAGATGATCAAACACCACAAGAGGCAAGGAGCGGACAAAAACTGACAGTTTCTCATCTTAAGGTGTTCGGTAGCGTGGCTTATGCACACGTACCAGATCAACAAAGAACGAAGCTTAAAGATAAAAGTAAAATGTATATTTTTATTGGGTATGATGAGAAGACAAAAGGATACAAGCTTATTAACCCGATAAGCAAGAAGGTGATAGTGAATCGTGATGTACGAGTAAATGAAGCAAGAGAGTGAGACTGGAACAATTCGACGGAGGTTAACATCGAAGTTGGAGAAGCATCAATTGTTGTACCAACAAGTATACCAACAAACTCTGAAACTACCGATGATGAGGATGAACCACAAAAACCCAAAATGCGAAGTTTGCAAGATTTGTATGATTCTACTAATGAAGTACATCTTGTGTGTCTTTTGGCAGATGTTGAAAATATCAGCTTTGAAGAGGAAGTGAAAGACAAGATGTGGCAAGTTGCCATGGATGAGGAGATCAAAGCGATTGACCGCAACAATACATGAGAGCTAATATAATTACTAGAAGGAAGTCAGCCTATTGGTGTGAAGTGGGTGTTCAAGAAAAAGATGAATGCTCAAGGAAAGGTAGAGCGATACAAGGCACGACTTGTTGCGAAGGGATACAAGCAAAAGGCAGGAATAGACTATGACAAGATGTTTGCTCCCGTTGCAAGAATGGAGACAATCTGATTGCTAATATCCCAAGCGGCTCAATTCAAATGACCGATTTTTCAAATGGATGTCAAGTCAGCATTTTTGAATGGTGTGCTTGAAGAAGAAGTCTTTGTCGAACAACTACCGGGATACATGAAAATTGGAGAAGAGAAGAAAGTGCTAAAATTGAAGAGGATACTTTATGAGTTGAAGCAAGCACCACGGTCATGGAATACTCGTATCTATACATATTTCAAGGAGAATGAGTTCAAACAATGTCCCTATGAGCATGTCTTTAATATTAAGAAGAGTGAAGGTAACATGATATTTGTTGTCCTTTATGTTGATAATCTCATTTTTACAGGTAACAATGAGAAGATGATAGAAGAGTTTAAGGGCACAATGACACGAGAATTTGAGATGACAGATATGAGTCTCTTGAAGTATTTTCTTGGTTTGGTGGTTAGGCAAGGAGAGACGGGTATTTTTATATCACAAGAGGCATATGCAAAAAAGATTTTGGAGAAGTACAAAATCGCGAGTTGCAACCCGGTATCAATACCAATGGAACCGGGTGCAAAACTCTTGAAGTTTGATGGAGGAGAACGTGTCGATGCAAATAGATACCGTAGTTTGGTGGGAAGCCTTCAATATCTCACATGCACAAGGCCAGATCTTTCATTAAGTGTCGGCATTATAAGTCGGTTCATGGAGGAACCGGTTTATTCACATTGGAAAGCATTGAAGTGAGTCCTACGATATATCCAAAGTACGGTGTCACTCGGATTGTTCTACTCGAAAGCAAAAGATTACAAGTTAGTTGGTTACTCTGACAGCGATTGGTGCAGAGACATAGATGATCAAAAAAGTACATCGGGTTACGTGTTATTTATGGGCAACACAACATTACTTGGCTTTCAAAGAAGCAACCGATCGTGACGCTATCGACGTGTGAAGCGGAATATGTGGCAGCATCTTGGTGTGTATGCCATGCGATATGGCTTAGAAATTTGCTAAGCAAGATGGAGCTCAAGCAACTATGTACAATCGTGATTCAAGTTGACAATAGATCACCAATTGAGTTGGCAAAGAACCTAGTAAACCATGAAAGAAGCAAACCCATTGACGTCCATTTTCATTTTATCTGAGATCATGTGAAGGAAGGAAATGTGGAATTAGTGCATGTGGCAAGTCAAGATCAAGTAGCAGATATCTTCACAAAACTGCTACCGAAAGTATTTTTTGACAAATACAAGAAGATGATTTGTATGACGGATGGTAGAAACATTTAAGTTTATGGGAGAGTTTTGTTGAATAAAATTAAATGTTCTTTAGTGGGTTTTAATTTAGAAGTTAAAAAAATGAAAAGCCAAAAGTTATCTAGATGAAAGGTCAAAAGTTACGTAGTTGAAAGGCTAAAAGTTTAGAATTTTTATGACCGTAATTAAGTTTTATTATTTCAATTATTAGAAGGGGTTGCTAACACCTATAAATAGGATTGTCATCTTTTTGTAAGTTTGTGTCTTGCTTTTGATCAAATAGAGTGTGTGTCTTCTTCCATCGGTATTTTACTTCTTCAATTTAGTTTATTCTTCTTTACTTTGGTATTTGTTTTTTCTTCATCAACTCTCAATAATTTCTATGCATTCCCAAATCTTTCATATCAAATTTCAAGCTGAGAATTTTCCTTAGATTATTGAGTTCATCAATATTCCTCACTGCCATGAGCATATCATCTATATATAACAGAATATACTGTAAATCTGACTTCTTATCAAGTTGTTTTGTGTAGACCCATTGATCATGATTACTCTTTTGAAAACCAAGCTCTGTTATATAACTAAAAAAATTTATATTCCACAATCTTGAAGATTGCTTTAAACCGTATAGAGCTTTGTGCAATAGGCTGACTTTAGAAATATCTTTGTCTTCATACTCTTCGAGTGAGAAATGTACAATTCTACATTAATTTCTCCATGTAAAATGCTTTTACTTTCATTTTATGTAACTCAAGGTCTTTTAGAGCCACTAAGGATAGGAACAGCCTAATGAAGGTTTGTTTTAGAACTGTGGAAAATATCTAAGTGTAATCAACCCCTTGCTTTTTTGTAAAACCTTTCATACAAGCCGAGCCTTGTATCTTGGTTGAGACCCTCTTTCAACGCTTTCTTTTACTTTGTAGATCCATTTGGTTCCTATTACGTTTTTGCCTTTTGGTCTTTCAACTAAGGAACAAGTTCTATTTTTTAACAATTAGTTTATTTCATCATCCATGACAAGAATCCACTATTTAGCGTCTGGTCTTGAAACGGCTTCATTGTAACTTAAAGGCTCTAAGTGATTCAAATCAGGTGATGCTTGTAGTGTGTTTGCTATTATATCAGCATGCACCAGCCTTTGGAGAAGCCGAATAACTCTTTTGATCTATCTCGTGTAAGTTGGTAATAAACTTCAAATGCATCGTACGAGAGATCAGATTGTTGATCTGAACTACTATAGGAGTCTCCATTTCAACCAATGTAGTCTGTATTATTGGCTGATGGTTCAGATTCTGACTTTTGTCCGTCTTCTTAAATGAAAAATTGTTCTCATCAAAAATCACATCTCGACTTATAACTTGGCCGATTTTCCCTCTTTCTATGCTCCAAAGTTGGACCTCCTTGACCCCTTGATAACCAAAGAAGACACATTTTCTTGCCCTTGGTTCTACCTTGTCTGTTTTGTTGTGTAGTCATACAAACTGTTTGATGTCGAGTTATGCTTTCAGCATTAGAAGACATATCGAACACCTTTGAACAGAACTCCATCCCATTATCCGTTCTGAGAATTTTTATTTTTCTACTAGTCTCATTTTCAATTAGATTTTCAAAACCTCAAAGGTATCAAAGGTCTGATCCTTAGATTTTAAACTGAATAGCCATACTTTCCGAGAGAAGTCATCAATAATTGTGAGAAAATAGTAAGCTTAGCTGTCAAAATAGCTTGAGTTGAACTTTCTCCGATTATAATTTTTCCTTGAAGAACATACAGGCAGTTGTGAAGTTTTCTTTTCATTTGTACTTGTGCACCTTTTGTGATTTTCATAACACTGTTATCTATCTTTATTGAGCAACTAGATTTGTCTAACATTCCAATAAATATTAAATTTCTTTCTAAAGTTGTAATGAACTTAACCTTTTAAAGGGTTTTCATTTGGCCATCAACAATTTGTATCTGAACACTGCTCTCTCCAAGTTCTTGACTTCCTTCAGTTTCTTTAATGTTTATTAGCCAATCTCTCTTAGGAGTCATTTGGAATGAACATCCTAAATCAAAGATCCACTGTTCATTGTATTTCTTTTTGGATGCTACGAGAACTTAAGATGATTCATAGCCTTCGATCACTATGGATGCATTACCATGTTCACTATTCTTTTCGGCTAGCTTCTTCTTTAGTTAAGATAGTTTCTTTTCAGGTGACCTTTTTTTATTGCACAATAACATCTTGGATTTTTTTACTTGGAACAACTTTTATTTCTTCTAAATTTCTGATATTGAGTGAGAGTGTAGGATCAATATTAAACCTAAGAGAGAAGTTATTTAGGTTTATTAGCTTTTCCATAATTTTTTATAATTCTAATTCACTAACTTATTTAAGCCATAAATTAAAGAAAATGGAAAAAGAAATACAACTGATTTGGTAACGCGATTCGTCACAACCTTTGCCTATTTCTGTGCATCAAGGTCGCACTTTGAAGATTCATATATTTCTCCACTGAGAAAATCATGATGGACTTCCAGAAATCAATCAAACCTTACAATGATCATTCTTTTTTTAAGGGCGTCACTCTTTGTTTGACTTTTTTTTTCAAAGAGCGTCACTCCTACTTTACAATTTTTTTTTGGGATAATAAAACGCTCAAAATAATTTGATTATAATTTTATAATAATCGCTCACAAACATTTTGAAAATAAAACTCGAGTGATAGAATACCAGGTGAGAGTGGAAAATTTGGCAGTGCTTCTGCGTCGCTTTCTTTCTTCTTTTTAGAGATTATACCTTCTGTTGAGTTTCAGTCAATCTAATTGTCTTTTGGCTGGCCTAAATTTTTTAGCCGTTAAGGAGCTTTTTCGGTCGATTAGTCTTCTTTTTTGGTCAACTGAAACTATCAGTCTCAACTTTATCGATCAACCCATTATGTTTCGATCAACCCTTCTCGTAGTGCTTCAGATTTTTGGTCGACCCTTCTAGTAGCACCATTAGACAAACTTCCTCAATTTCAGAGGAAGTATCAACTTCGTCAACATACAAATCACTAACGTTTATTTCAATAGATTTTTCATATACTAATTCAAGTAAATAACAAATATCAAAAGCATTATTAGAATTATACACTCCATGAAATTCATCTCTAATCAGAACACAATACAATATATTAATTACTTTTGCATTTAAAAGTATGAATTTTCTTATCAAAGTCATCCAAATTGCTAAGAAACTTAGGCTTACTAAAGTCATTCTCAATTATATACCAAATATCAAAATTTACAGCTTGGATAAAAATCTTTCCTCACTTTCCAATATGCGTAATCAATACCATAAAAACATGAGTGTATTTCAATAGATTGACCCTTCAACATGCATAATATTGACAACATCATTCATTATGCACAATAAAGTAATATAATCAAGTAGTTATCGACAAAAATCACAAATAATCACAATTTATTTTAAAAATCACAATCAAAAGTAATTAATCTTAATCTGATACCAATTGTAAGATCAAAATTAAACCTAAGAAGGGAATGATTTAGATTTACAATCTTTTTCATGATTTTTATAATTATAATTCTCTAAGTGATTTAAGTTGTAATACCTAAAAAATCACATACTTTTAAGATAAATTAAGTATAGTTAATTAAGTATTTTAAATACAATATATCAAATGGATAATTATGATTTGGAATGATTGTCATGTATTTTATATTAGTAAGCATGAAATTAACATAGAAATGAATAAGCATCACCAAAGAGATGACACCTCAAGCTTAAAGGAATTTGCCACCTCCACCTAAACTAATCTTTATCCTTTAAATTAAGTAGGGCTGAAGGGAGAGAGGAGACCTACGACTTTCTCCCCAATCTTCTCTTTATTTTCTCTAGTTTCTTGAACGTTTAGAAAGTGAAAAGGATATCCTAAGACTTTGAGGCAACATTGTTGAATAAAAGAGTAAGTTGTGCATCTTTGCGTGATTTTAGAAGGAAATGAAGAGAAAACCTTCAAAGAACGGCTCTCAAATCTGTGCCACAATTTTAAGGTATGAATATTATGTCTTAAGCATATTTTGTAGATAAAATGCAAGTAATGTGCAAAAATGGAATTTCTATTTAGTTTTAGGGTTTGGATGATTTCAGAATTTTAGAGGTTTCTTTTGTCAAGTCTCCTTCTAACAACTTAAATTAGACATAATAAAGAAGGCGTTGGAATTAAAGCGTATGGGGGAAGGTTAGAATTAGAAATTAATAGAAAAGCAAGGATATGGGCTCCTGTCAGTAGGAAACAGAAAAGATCTATTCTAGTTCTATCATACCTATGGGCTCAAATCTAAGAGAACTTGTCAATAATGTTTGCTACCCTGAAATTTTTTTGTCCTTTCTGAATGAGAAGGATAAAAAAAATTGTATCAAAAGAAAATGCCATTTTGGCGTTTTATTTTGGCATTTTGGCGGATATCCAATCGTTTCTAAATCCTTATGTAAGGAGTTGCAAAAAACTTATGTTATAATTATTTAAAGTTGCTGTAAAATAATGAATATATTTCAAGTTATGATTAATAGTTATTTTATTTATAGATTATGAAGTGATTAAGAAGCATTGATTATATGTCATCTAATTGCTAAGAATCTAACGTAAGTAATGTTGTGTTTCTTTTGCTTTTTTGGACCTACATCATGAAGTGTTACGTTATGCTTGTAATGATTCTCGAGAATATGAATTTGATTTGGGTTATTTTAATATTTTGCATGTTATATACGTCAAGCATCATGTTTTACAAATGTAATGAAAATGTTTTTAGCATCTGTGTTTTCATGCACAACGATAACATGCAACGAATTTTATTAAGTGGAGAATTCGTTAAACTGCCTCAAGGAAGACCTAATAGTGTCCATTCTATGTGGTGCCATCTATGATCATGGGATCTACGATCCACCATAATAAAGAAGAGAACAAAATAAAGAAAGAAAGTAAATATACATATAAGGTTATTATTAGGTGGAACTTGAGCTTGGTTGTTCTTGGATGAAGATGACCAATGATGTGGGCTCACTTCTCTAATGATACACTAATGACATAACGGTGTATCACAAGTAAAGAATAATGAAGATCCCAAAAGAATGAAAACTAAATGTTTTATGAAATTACGTGATCATCTTGACTATATTTTTTTAGTGCACTACTTACTGACTATCAGGCTCATAAATGAACTTTATTGTGTAGGTGATGTTATTATTATTGACATAATTGAAAGAAATGAATAACAAAATGAATAGTTGATAAAGTGTTCCCATGAGCGTGGCTACATGTCTCTTAGAACAATGTTGTCTAAGTAACGAACGAGAGGATTTTTTTAATGTATTTTAGAATGATCATGCAAGTTATGTATTCCTTCAAAAGAAACTTCAATTAAAAATGTTCTTCAAAGTTTTCCGCTGCTATATTTTATAAATGCATGATCAAAAATAAAAATTTTATCGTATTTTTAGGAAAAGCAAAGTTTGAGAACGGTACACTTCGGGGTGTTATGTAAGCGATAATTAAAAAGAAGAGAAAGAGAAATACAGCCGATTTAATAACGTGGTTCGGCTCAACCTCTGCCTACGTCTATTTTTCTAATGTCACACCTTGAAGATTCGTCTATTTCTCCGCTGAGAAAACCGTGATGAACTTCTTGTTGTAAATCAAACATTCTAATGACTATTCTTTTCTAAGAGTGTCATTCTTATTTCGCTTCATTCTTCTTTCCAAAAGAGGCTACCCTTACTTCACAATTTTTTTTAGAAAATGAAATGCTCAAAATAATCGAGTTATGATTTTACATTAATCGCTCACTCATACTTTAAAAATAAAACTCGAGTGATAAAACATCAATTGTGAATGAAAAATTTGACAACACTTAAGCATCATTTTTTTCGGCCAAACTTTTGCTACTTTGAGCTTCCTTTCTTCTATTAATAGATTATTTCGGTTGAGTTTCAGTCGACCTAACTATCATTCGATCGACCTAAACTTTTTAGTCGTTAGAATCTTTACCTTAAGGAGCTTTTCGGTCGACCAAAACAGTCGGTCTCAGCTTTATCGGTCAACACATTATGTTTTAGTTGACCCTTCCAATAGCGCTTTAGATTTTTAGTCGATGGAAAATTCGTTTCGGCCAACCCTTTCGAAGACAATACAAATCTTGATTTTCTCTGAAGGCTTGCATTTGACTCTTACTTCAAATCGGTCGACGTAAACTTGTAACTTGACATTTTTATCTCCAAAACTTTCAATTTTACTAATTTAAATGTCAAATACTTAACAAACACGTTAAAAATATTAAATACTCTTTCTAGAGAGTATTTTCAATAAAATCATGAATGTTTAAATTTATCATAAAAAATAATAAAAATTTATTGACTACTCAATAAGTCAATATTGAGATCTTCCCCTTACTATGAGCTCGTCCCTTTGTGAATTTTCAGAGGCAGTCGACCTCTACTGCAATAGTTTGGAGTTTAATGCCGCCTTAACTTTATCCATTGTAAGTGTTTGTTTTTCATATAACATTGTATCAACTAAATTATCATGGTGCTTAGGTAGAGAACTTAAGAGAATTACAGCTTGATCCTCTTACTCTACCGTAACACCTTTATTATTCAAATCGAGAATCACCTCATTGAATTTATCAATACGCTTCCTTATTTTGACTGAATCTTCCATTTCACTGATATATAACTTTTTCTTCAAGTATAAGAGGTTAGCTAATGGCCGCTTCATGCAGAGTGACTCAAGCTTTAACCATACCTTTGGGGCTGACTCCTCTTTGGTTACTTCTCAGAGTACTTCATCCCCTAAACATAATAAGATTGCATTATGAGATTTTACTTCCAATTCCTCTGCCTTTGTTTTATCTGTTTCTGTTAGTTTTGCAAAGGCTGTTGCATTGATTGTTTGTCTTCCAATTCCTCTGCCTATTCTCATCTCTTGCGATTGGAGGCATGCAGAAGTCTTCAGATTTGCTTCCAAATAAGTCTTCCACCCTAGAGTGTTTGGTATAGGTTTTTGGTAGCTCACGAATCTCTTTTGATTTTTCACACCCCGAGTTCTGAGCTCAATCTCTGTTTGTATAGGCAGCCGATAATAGCCTTTTTTTGGAGTCTTCCAAAGATAGCTGTTCTGTTTGTAACTGATTGTACCTAGCTGTATTTTTAGGTTGGAGAAATCGCACGAAACCCTGTCAAGTGACAACATGAAGCTTAGTAGGGATGGCCAAAGTCGGTTTGGATCAATTTTTAAATTTATTAGAACTAATTTCAGTTCAAAACTATCAACCCATAATTAACTAGCAACTCGCAATCGATTTTTCTAACCCGACCCAAATGTGTCGGTTTGGGTTGGATCAATTAACAACAAATTCTTTAGAAAAAGTCAAAATACAAAAAACATACATATTCTCTATCTATCAAATAATATACTAACTTGCATTCAAATATTTACAAAAAGAAATGACTAAGTTAACAAATATTGAGCTAATTAACTAATTTATGTCCAACAAATATAAAATTAACTTCAATTCAACCTATAAAATTAACAAGAGGATTTGAACTAATGCAATTCTAAGTGCAAATAATGGCTTTAATTGTAGTGGGTAGTACAAACATGCTTCATGGGTCAATAATACGTCCACCACAACTAAATGTCAATTCAGAAGCCACGGTAGAGATGAGAATAGGCAACACGTCGCTCGCTATTTGACTCAAAATTGAATATTTATGTGAATGAGCATGCCACCACGCCAAGATATCTAATGTTTTGAAATAATTTTCAACTTTTTCTATTGAGTACTCTTCAATTTTAGACGTAGTACTTGAGTTATCGTACTCAAGTGAATTGTTAACAAAAATAGATAACACTAGTGTAACAGTTTTTTATGGATTTGGAATAATGGTAAAACTTGGACTCTTATCACCTTTGTCCTCAAAGTATTTTTTCCATCAAAAAATAGTGAAATTGAGAGTAAATTTTGAAGGATAAGTAGAGAGTTGAACTATTGTTTCTTAAGGCCTGGCCAATCATAGATATTCAATTTAAATGCAAAAGTAACAGCGAAGATCACCTTAACGAACAAATTGTTTCCTCTGAAAATTAACTAGCAAATTCAAGCTGGAGAAGTAGAAGAAACATAGTGCTTTGAGACTCTAAACAATTATCAACAATAGCAATTGCAAATTGCCTAGAAAATGTAAGCTGGGAACATTCAAAAGTAAATTATCAAGAAACTTGTGCTGTGTACTAATTAAATACAACAATTTTTCATCATGGCTCACACTTCTTTCTCGACCGTGATTAAATTTGAATAGAAAAAGCACTGAAAATGGAGAAAGAAAAGATACCTTGATTCTAGTGTTGTGGGAGTTGTTACTCCCTAATATTAGGATAGCTCCTTAGGATATCAGGTAAATGTCTCATATTTCTGGGCCGCTGAGTCACCGTGATTTAACCCCCTCACAAACTGTTGAGCCGGGATGTGGAGGCCTTGAGAGCGAGAGATTTCGCCTTTTGGATACAATAAAAGATACTATGATACCATATGTGGGAACAAGGCTCATCTCTCACCAAGTTCCGTATTCTAGCTGCAGTATAATTAACACCAAGATTAGTAAATTAAGCATTTCATATTTGTCTTAATACATTTCCATTTGTTCTTAGTCGAAATATTATTAAAGCATTTCAAATTTTTCAAATTTGAATAAGACCATCGATTATAGTTATGGTACAATTTTAGTCTTTTCCATTAAATACATTCTAAGTTAGTTCAGATAGAGAACCACATCAATAAAACCTGCATTAGATGTTCTAAACTACAATTGAAATTCGAAACATAAAGCCAAAAAAGATTAATAAACGGGTTTAGCTTAATTGATCCACAAATGTCAAGAAGGATATCATAACTAACTATCGACACGCTCGCACGTATGTAAGAAACCGTTCGTGTAGTGGGTCCCCATAAACAGTTCCCCTCTCTCCTGCGTCCAAGGTTCCTGCTTTTCTTACATTTCCATTCAACCCCTTACGCCCTTCTCCGTTTCTTCCTCTTTTTAATTTCCATCTTGATCGTCAACGCTGACCGAGAAATCTCTTCCCTTTCTTCGAACCCATTATTCTAGTTTAACCTTTTGTACTTCTAGATCGACCTGCGTCTGTTGTTCAGATTTCTTCTTCTTTTTTCTTTCTTTCTAGACTTCCGAGTCGCAGTTTTGGTGCTGGTATTGTTTACGGCGAGTCGATTCATAGCGATATGACTAATTTGAATGTCAAATTTAATCAGAAGATTGATTACGTTTTTAAAATCGTGTTGATCGGAGACTCCGCGGTTGGGAAATCGCAGATTCTCGCTCGATTTGCGAGAAATGAATTCAGTTTGGATTCAAAAGCAACGATTGGGGTTGAGTTTCAGACCAAGTCGCTTGTAATCGATCAGAAAACGATCAAGGCGCAGATATGGGATACAGCTGGACAGGAAAGGTGCATCTTTCTTTTGCGTCTAATTTTACATTTTGTTGTGCACGTTAAGTAGTTGGTTTTGGGTTAGCCTACATTTGGAATATGCATATGAGTAATGTATATGGGTGACTGTAACTTTTTTGTTTCCTCCTGAATCAGCTTCTGTGAACAATACCTGGATCTATTTTTATTGTGTTAAGAGTAAAGTTGTGAAAGTAGCGATCCATTTGCCGACATCCTTAGGATTAATTCGAAGCTCTAATATTCAGCTTTATTTGATCAAATATGGAGAATTTGAATTGAGGATGTATGCTTCAATGATATAAGCTACTTAATTACCAAAGAGAGATTCAATAGAGCTATATCGTAGTGGCATGAAGTTAGGAACAGTTTAGATATGAATTGGTTTATAATTTTATATACAAATCTAAATTTATGTTAGAATGTGGCTGGACTTAGGTGAAGTAAGAACTGCAGAGGGTTAATCCTTATCTGCTGATCTCGATGCCATGGTTCTATGAGTTGAACTGGTGGATTATGGTAGGCTTTTGGATTATGATTCACGCTAGAATTCAAACAAGGATTCACTGAAAACATGGATAAATAACCAACGATTCCAAAAGATTAAGTTTCTAAGTTCTTTCCACTATCTTTTCTATGGTTTCTTACATCACGTAGATCTATTAGTTGTTGATTTTTTACTTTGTTGAGATTTGGGCTTGAAACTCTTTGTTATGATATCATAGTAATTATCATCACATTCAAAAACTTAAGATTGCACAGATCATATCACTTGGAAAGAGTAAAAGTATCTTGTTTCTATTTATTTATGTTATGGGAGACCCATTTAGCATTTTGCTCAGAAGCAATGGTGGTCGGGCTCGGGTTCCCTTATGCATGCAAAAATAGTTCTTAGCAAGGTTGCGATGAAATCCCTTTCAAATGTTCATCGTTAGATTTGTGTTTTTCTTGATGGCAAAGAATGCATCTGTGAAAAAATCTATTTCTATTCTTGAATTCAATGTTGTCTCATTTTCCAATGTTTTAGCCAAAAGATTGTTATTTTCCGGCCACTCAACCGAAGATTGTCTTACTATGGTTTATAATTTCAGGTATCGGGCAGTGACGAGTGCTTACTACAGAGGTGCAGTGGGGGCGATGCTTGTCTACGACATCACAAAGCGACAGTCGTTCGATCATGTGGCTCGATGGCTCGAAGAACTGAGAAGCCATGCAGATAAAAACATTGTCATCATGCTTGTCGGCAATAAGTCCGACCTCGGCACTCTCCGAGCCGTCCCCACAGAGGATGCGAAAGAGTTTGCCCAAAGGGAAACCCTCTTCTTCATAGAGACATCAGCGCTAGAGGCTACAAATGTCGAATCCTCCTTCCTAACTGTCCTGACGGAGATTTATCGAATCATTAGCAAGAAGGCTCTTATTGCCAACGAAGAAGTGGAATCTAGAGGGGGTTCATCTCTTCTCAAAGGAACTAAAATCGTCGTTCCTGGACCCGAACCGGCCCCTCAAGCAAAATTCAGTTGTTGCGGAACTTGAGATGTATTCTTCGGGTTTTTGGGTAATTGCTTGGTCCAATCCCCATACATGTTCTACAACTTTTCATTTTCACCAAAATTCATGTGGAGATACTTTTTCTCGAGTTAGCGGTGTGTTTTTTATCTTTTTATACGACTCGGGTATCGGAAATTTTCTTCTGAACATCTAGTGATTTTTTTGGATGCATACAGCTTTGAATGCTAGATACCTGAAATTTCTTTATTCTTTCTAAAAAACCTGTCTTTCTTCAACCGGATGCTTCCTATATGCAGCTCTCTGGTATGCAGCCCTCTGGTATGCAGCTGGTGACGACTAGCTGTTTTATTCACCAACTGACAAGTGTAAAAGTAAGGATCGTGGGCTCTAAGAACTCGCAATTATAGGCTGTTCATCATCGATATCTTCCTTCCGCTCTTCTCGATGATCATCTCCTGCACATACTGTGAATCCAACTAAATCTGCTGTTATCCGATAAGCTGAAATAAATTTATTCAGATTCTATTTCGAGATGCAGCAAAGTTGATCTCATCTCTCAAAAATAATATCAACTTCAATCCAAAAAAAAATCTGCACATATTATGATTCTATTTCACCAAAAATGAAATATTGTGACAAAAGAACTTCAATCCAAAGCTCATTGCCAAAAACTACACATGAGATAGTGCCAAGAAAGTGGGATTACTCTGCCTGGCCTTTTCTAGTCTTTCTTATTTTCCACTAGCAAAAGGAGATTAAAACTTTGAAATGGGTCATGATCTGGTTTCGACTGAAGAACTTCATAAACTTCAATCAATTGGGTAATTTGAAAGCAAACTATTCTAAATCATTACACAATTCTTCTAAGTTATGCAGTAGAGTGCAACAAAAAAATAAGGAAAAATGGAAACTCGAGACCAACTTTGATCTTCGACCAACTCCATTATTGACGCTATCCATTAGTTTTCAAGAGCATATATGTTTTCAATGATAATACCAAATGTTGTCTTGCGCATGACAACATTTGTTGAGAATCAAATGAAAACAAACACGACATCGAAAACACTAATTGGATCTAAAAAATTAGAACAAAATCTACACAATAATTTAGAATATTATATTGAACAGAAATAAGAGTCCAAATATTATAAAACAATAATTAATCGTCGAAAATAAAAATATTGCACTGACATAGAATCAGAGATCAAATCTTTTCAAATCGATAAAAATGGCTTTTAATGAGAAAATATTTCACTGAACCAATAATAAGCATCTAAATATTTTTAAATTAATAAATATCCCTCACACTTAAAAAATTCAAAATAACCAGAAAATATTCTCTCAAAATTGGAGTCCCAATATTTTCAACAATAATCAAATTATCAAATTTACCCCTTGAATTTCTTCACTGTTTTGTCAAAAATAAATCCAAATTTTGGGAGCAACTTATTTCTTTTCTTTCTCCCCAAATTGTAATTTCAATAGACCAAAATCGCAAACCCAATTTGTTCGATTCGATATAAAACTCTCTACCTGCTCTGATACCAATCGTTGAGAATCGACCAACTATAATCGCAAAAAAATAACATGAAATAAAAGAAACACTAGCATTTATGTAAAAAAAACCCATAACGGAAAAAAATCACGGGTAAAAGTGAAATTAACTATAATGAGTTTTTCAACTTAAGAATTATACATAGGAAATAAACATTAAACACTAATATTGACATCGACAATATTAATTTAATTTAAATCCACAAATTAACTTTTAGGTATTATCTCAATGGATGTGTGTTAGTTTAAGGAGTTATTAAACCTAATTCTATGTGGAGAAGTCAGTATTACCAACAAATTTAGTAGTTTTGGGTGAAAATTTTCAATAGGTTCAAATTATTGTGAACTAAAATATATTGTGAGGTGGATGGTTCCTAAAACCACTGGTAAGTAACAATGTTAAAGTTATGTTGGATTGGAATCAACATCAGAGTATTGATATAGCTTCTACACCCTTATCAGTATTGGTTCACCGCAGTATTTTAATGTCAAGAAGGCAGTTAGACATCCACAAAAATACGGTGAAACCAATTTGGTCTAATCATGTTTTGAGTTTAGCTGAAAACATTAATTTTAGGTAACCAAACCGAACCTAACTTATTTAAAAGTGGGTTTCGATTGGTTAATTATAATTTGAAATAGAAATATTAATCGGCCCGCCAGTGACCGATTAGTGTCGGATTGGTTTTGGTTAATTTGTAGATATCCCGAACAGAACTGAAGTTTTCTAAATGTAATAGAAATTGTCAGATTAGTTTTGGGTTTTGGAGCAATTTAAAGTCGTACTACTCTATTAAAATCAGTAAGCTAGCTTGTGACGACAAATCGCACCAAAGAGTGACACAGAAACTTGTTAAGCTGAAGATTATACCCTTCTAAATGGCAAACCGGCCAGGCGGGCAAATAATACCAAACACAAATGAAAATCGATTTGTTGAGTTGAACAAGAACAAGCTCCTTGATCTAATGCAGTTATTTACTCAAATCCATAAAAATACGCTCTTCACAAAGTGTAAGTAATTGGATTGATTAATAAATCTCAACTAAACTGCTCAGAGCAGTTCCCCAAGTATGCAATAAATGGAGTGTACTTAACTCCCCGATCCAAAAAGCATACAACACAGCCATAAATCTTTGGTCCAAACAGTAAATGAGAAGTTCTAATGACTTGAAGAGAGAAAAAAAATGGATAATTTAGCAAGATTCTATACTTCATTTGAAGATAGAACCTAAAAATCTCATGAATTACATAAATTCATCAAATGCTCGATTTGTTCTTCTAAAAAGAAATCAGAAAAAAAATGATATTTTGAGCTTATTAAACTCATTTGTTGGACGGAAAATTGAGTTGCCACAAACGAGCAAATCAATATACGGTCTTAAGGTTATTATCAAGAATCTCCTGCTGCCTTGCCTTTGAGATTAATAACTGCGAGCTCCTTCTCAACAAAGTCTCCAGCAGAAATGGATGGATAGGAGGTGGATAACGGAGATTCTGCAAAGTGACCCAATGGCTTTAACACGGCATCAGATGCAATGTGGGCAAATAGCTGAATTTCACATGAAGGAAAAGAGACGTCAGAAGCAACTACAAGTTTCTCACTCCATCTTTATAACAAGGATTAGAGTGCAGTTCAATCCAGTTAGATCAACTTACTGTTGATGAGACTCTCCATAGGCTATGATTTTGCTCTGATGCTCGTCTAATTGCATCAATGGTCCTTGTTGTCACGACTACTTCGTGCATACCAGCTATGCAGTGCCCTGCAGTCAGCCATTCTATCTGCCAAAATAAAGTGGAGTAGCTTGAAAATATGAGAATGTTTGGACACTGTAGCATACAGAATTAGTGAAACACATTCTGTCCAAAATATATCGTCTTCCATTATTTTTCTTTTTGATCAATAAGTCTCGCATCGAAAGCACATCGTCACGAGAGAACAAAGGGGAATAACCCATTTCAGAAAAGGGTGAAAATTGACTCTTGGTTAAAGAAAATTTTACTCCAGTTGCAGAGAATCAAACTAGACTGATCACGGCAAAAATATTTAGCTATAAGTTCATATAGTAATAGTAAAAGTCAATGTAGTCTGAAATTAGCTATCAAATACAAAGAGGCGTGACTCTGATGATCTTTCAAAACCTTTTAAAAGCAAAAAGTTGAGGCAACGATGAAAAATTATCAATATTACATGACAACTTAAAAATAGACGCTGTGATCAATGTGACAGCCTTCTTGGTTCCCGCTCCACTTTTATATTGATTAATTATAAAAAAAGTAGGAAAAGGTACGCCTCAACTTTCTCACTCATACCAACAGAATAAAAATATTTTTATGTTAGTTACTTGTAAACATTTACCTGTTTTCCTGTCTGAATGAGGAGACATCCGACAGGAACCTTAACTTCAACTTTTTGTCCATTTCTAAGCCAAATGTTTAGGCCAGGAAATCTGCTTCGTCCATGAATAGTTAGAAAGTTAAGATCGTAGTGATAGCCAGCAAAGACGGTACCCTCCTGACCATAGCAACGAAGGTCACTCCCTGTTGGAGCAAGAAGATGAGGTCCCTGGATATCAAACAGTACTTGAGTTATAAACAAAACTCACTTTTCATAACTACAAATGATGTTTGATACACAAAGCTTTTATAGATTTTCATGTCAACTAAGCAAAATTTCTACCAGATACCATTATTGTTATCATCATAACAACAGAAACTAGCAAGAATAAAATTGTAAAATTACATAATATTGTTCACATTTTTTTAGTCTAGGTATAGAGAAAAAATCTTTCAATAAAGTCACTTCAATTCACAAGAATTTAAATATTCAATGTCAGTCTAATCTGGGATCAAACTGTTGTAGAGTTATCTTTCAACGTCATAAAAGTTGTCATTAGAGATAATAAATTTGGATAGATAAATTATAAAATGCAAAGAATGAACAAATAAAAAGAAAAAAGAGGGATAAGGGGCTCTTCAGGTGAAGATGATTTTTTGTATTATGAGCAAAAGATGGACAAATCTGTTACATGCACTAAGGAGGACCCCTTGTGACTTAGATTTGAAAAGAAAAAATACAAAAGAAAAAAATAAGAATCTTCTTCTACCCCTTAAATTAAGTATATTCTGAATTGTCAAACTAGATATATGCAAAGGCACCTATAAAACGAAACCATTAAGCACGCATTTTCCTTGCAAAATAACCATTTCCTAAATAAAGATGAAGAGTCAGCACAGACAAACAAGCGTGAAAACAAGACCTGTTAGAAATCTACAGTTACCTGCTTCATAAGAGAAGTAAATGCGTCTTTGGGCAGGTTAAATCCAATTGCAGCCATTTCAGCAACAGCCTGAGATCAAAATCTTCACCTTATAAAAAACATTTATGTACATAAAATTCGTAAACAGTGAAATTTCATGGCTTACCTCAACAGCTGCTATCATTTTTTGTCCCCAAGAATCCATAGTGTCCTTCCATTCAGGAAATCCTTCAGGAACAACAGGCTCCGCATTAAGTTCCTGCAAGAGAGTTCAAAATTTAAGATAATAAAACCTCGCTAAAGAGAAGACAAACTTTTAATACCTTAAATTGAGTGTTAGATGGGCGAGGACCCACTCTCCACATGTATCGCCATTTAGGGTCCGGGCCCCTTGGAGTGGAAGGCAGAAATTCTTTTGGCATCGCCCTTAACTTCTGCTGAATTTCTTCATCAACTAGACTTCTAGGAACCTCAACTCCCTCGGGTGTTACTCCAACCTGTTATCTCAATTTCCTCAGACAATTCCTTTGAACTTTAAATTTTCTATTCTGTTCAAACAACACTCTACTCCCAGTGACACAAAATATTCTCACAATTCACAAAATATTCGATTCCCTCAAGCGTACAACATACAATCTCCATAGTTTTTAAGATTATAATAACCTAACAAGGAAAATGGTAATCATAATAGTTTTCTCATCATTTTTTCGTTTGAAGCCATTTACGCATTGTTCAACATTTAAACATAAATAGAAAGACAATTTACAGCTCCAAACAAGAACTGTCTACTTTCCAAAAGACGAGAGCACAAAGAACCCGCATTGTTTTAGAACACCAAATTGACAGGAAAAAAATATCCGAAATGAAACCAATCGAATATTTCACTTGATACACGTGCAATTATCTTGCAAAGAGATGATAAAAACGCTATCATTAACTGCTCCATAATAGCAATCAACTGGTTCTTTCGACAAACCAATGCCCCAAGAAGACGACATTTTACAAAGAAGAAAGTTTAATGAAACTGACCACTAGTCCCCACCAAATTTTAGCAAATAAACAACGACAATCATACTGAATTATGTTATCAAGTTCAACCTGATAATGCAAGCTAGGTCTTTCCTGCAAGCGCTTGAACTCAGGCGGCCTTTCAAAATACATCTCCATCATATCAATAAAGCGGTCGTTATCTTCTACAGAGCATCTCGGGTCCCTAACCACAAGCGCCCCGGTTTCGGTCAAGCTTCGACTAACTTCGATGCACAGTGATGTGAGTTGAGGATCCAAATGCGCCGACGACTTGGCGTTCGGTCCGGCGGTGGCCGACAGGTAAGGAGCCAGATCAATCACCGGAAGATCCATCAGGCGGAGGAGGAAGTGAGAGATTGGGGCAATGGCGGGAGAATCTCAGCGAAATTTCGATGCTACCAACTCCATCACAGCCTCCAGGCCCTTCACTAATTCAACCAACTCAACACAGCTGTTCATTGACACGTGGGACGCTAACGTTAAATCACAGCCGTTGATGCTTCACTCGATATTCTTTTTTTCCTTATAAAAGATGTAAGAATCGGAGCCTAGATTTTTATCCAAATAAGCAATTTAACCTTCCTCGTCTTTTGTTGGGAATTAATTGAATATTTTATTAATTTTATAAAATTCATGCCTAAATTTAAAAAAAAAACAAAAGCTTTGCCGATGAAAAATCGGGCCCAATGACTCCCACAAAACTGTTTTTTTTAATTAATTTGTTTAATCAAATCTTATCAGAATGATTTGAAATTTTTACTAAACACTTACAACAATAAAAAGCACTAATCTGAAAACTTTTAAATTTTTTTGACAACTGTACGATTTACTATAATTTGTTCAATAAACATAAGACAATAAAAATACTTGAAACTTGTATCACACTTACAGCACTGTAAAACAATATTCTACAAAGTTTCGTGAACTTTTACTCATGTACGTAATTTTAACAAAATTTGTTTGTTTACGTATTAAACAAATTATAGTAAACAGTAACATTGTTGAACATTTACGAAACTTTGTGACATATCGTTGTACAATTTTATAAATGTGTGACAAAAGTTTCAAGAACTTTTATTGTCGTATGTAATTTTAACAAAATTTGTTTATCTATGTATTAAAATAATTATAATTAGACCCAAATTTTGAGTCTGATATCTCATCTGCAAAGCTCAAATTTTATTTTTTTTAAATTTAGGCCTGAATTAGCCTATTTACTCGAAAGTCAGGCATATTTTTACTAAACACTTACAACAATAAAAAGCACTAATCTGAAAACTTTTAAATTTTTTTGACAATTGTACGATTTACTATAATTTGTTCAATAAACATAAGACACTAAAAATACTTGAAACTTGTATCACACTTACAGCACTGTAAAATAATATTCTACAAAGTTTCATGAATTTTTACTCATGTACGTAATTTTAACAAAATTTGTTTGTTTACGTATTAAACAAATTATAGTAAACAGTAACATTGTTGAACATTTACGAAACTTTGTGACATATCGTTGTACAATTTTGAGTCTGATACCTCATCTGCAAAGCTCAAATTTTATTTTTTTTAAATTTAGGCCTGAATTAGCCTATTTACTCGAAAGTCAGGCATATTTTTAGTTTTTACCCTAAACTTTACAATACTATTTATATTGTATATTCGTAGCATTTTGTATGAAAAATAATAGTTAAAATAAGTTTATTTTTTTATTAAACTTTGAATAATTCATAATTTCCTCGTTGAAAATGTATAATCATATCTCGATAATATATATTATATATAATCACATAACATAAATATGTTTATATAATACGATAATATAAGATTTTGCCAAATAATTATATATTTATGATAATTACTATTCAATATAGAATAACTGGTTTTATAATTGTCATAAGTTGGGGGAGATTTGGGAAGATGATTTTACATCAAGATTAGATATATTTTATAAAAGCTGAGATTGACAAATGTCATAATATTATTGGGTATTATATAACAAACAAAGAATCTTTAGTGACACTTAATGTGTAGAAATTATTCGAGAATATTATTTATGAATACCCTTGTCATCATCCGTATGAGTGATCAAGGTCTGAATCGATCTTTCTTTTGTGGACAGTTATGATCGGATCATTAACATTTGACTTAAATTTTTTAGACAAAGACCAGATCGTTAAAAGACCAAGAACGGATGAGAATAAGATCATATATATTGTTTTGATCTTGGTTCAGTTAGTTAAATATTTTTAGAACAATGAGTTATTTTGTTAGTACTACTTTGTAAAGTGGACAATGAATTTTGACATTTGTCTCATAGTGGAATTCTAATGTCCAATAATTAATAGCAACTTCACAATTCTATTTGAGTGATATAATACGAAATTAACACAATGAATTTTCATTAGAATATGTTCTTTATCAAACCAAAGGTTAAAAACTTGAATTGAAAACATCCATAACCACCTTAAATACTAAAGACCAAGCAAGCTTCTCAAGCTTAGATTAGTCAACAAATGCATCGATTGAATTAAAAGGTAAAAGGTTCATAATTTAAATTGTCTAATCCGGGTTAATAGTTGTAGGGCACTGTAGACCAAGATCAAATCGATAAAATTCGATTTTCACTTAAATAGAAAAAAGTAATTTTTATGTAGTATTGATAAGAATTGACAGGGAGAAAGAAGGAGGAGAGGGGTTTGGAGGTTTCTCCTTTTTTTTTGTATTGAATTCAATGTAATATTGAATATGAATAATACAAATGTATTTATATTTTCAATAAATAATTGATAATAAATAAAATAGAAAACATGTATATATTAACATCCCCCTCAAGATCAAGGTGTTTTGCCGAAGATCTTGTAGCAAAATGAAGAAAAAGTCGTAGGAGGGAGGGGCTTAGTCAGAGCATCCGCAATTTGCTTGTCGGAGGGAGTGAAATGTACGAAAAGAGAACCTTTGCTAACTTGATCTCGAACAAAATGAAAATCTATCTCAACATGTTTCGATTTGGAGTGTAAGACCGGATTTGAAGCAAGAAATGTGGCACTTAGATTATCTGAAAAAATATGAGGTACCTCAGAAGAGGAGAAACCAATTTCTCGGAGGAGGGATTGAATCCAGATAATTTCTGTTGCGCCATTGGCAATACTCTTGTATTCTGACTCCGTACTGGATCGTGAGACAGATTTTTGCTTGGAGGATGACCAAGAAATAAGATTAGTGCCGAGAAAGATGCAAAATCCACTAGTGCTTTTCCGATCATCATGGCAGGAAGCCCAATCGGCATCTGTGTAGCATGTAAGTGCGGTGGAGTCATCTCGAACAAGAGGTAGGCCAAAAGAGATGGTGCCGCGAATGTAGCGTAGAATTCTTTTAACTGTTTGCCTATAAGTATCGGTAGGAGCATGCATAAATTGACAAACTTTATTAATTGCGAAAGCAATATCTGGTCTTGTAAGGCAGCAATATTGAAGGGCACCAACAATACTGTGAAATATAGAGTCATCAGGAAGAGAAGCACTCGAGTCTTGGGAGAGAATTAGGCACCATTGGTGTCGGAGTAGGTTTGCATGTCGTCATATTTGCTCGAGCAAGTATTTCAGCAATATATCGTGATTGGGATAAAATAAGGCCGGTTGCAGTTAATGTGACAGAAATGCCAAGGAAATAATGCAGGTCACTAAGATCTCGCACAGCAAAAATGGAATGCAAAAACTTCATGAAATTATCCAGTAGAGTTTGAGAGTTACCAGTCAGAATGATGTCTTCGACATACACAAGCATGAACAAATGCAAATCCTGATGTCGATAGAAAAATAGAGATGTGTTGGACTTGGATGCAGAAAAACCCCAACTTAAGAGGGCATGATGTAGTTTCGTGTACCACGCTCTCGGAGATTGCTTTAGACCATAAAGAGCTTTCTTTAACAGACACACTGAATAAGGTTTAGTGGAGTCAATAAAACCTGGGGGCTGTTGCATGAATACTGTATCGACGAGATCACCATGTAAAAAAGCATTGCTGACGTCCAATTGCCGAATTATCTAGCCACGAGATAGAGCAATGGAGAGAATAGTCCGAATAGTAGTCAGCTCAACCACAGGGCTGAATGTTTCGATGTAATCAATACCTTTTGTCTGATCATAGCCTTTTACAACAAGACGAGCTTTATATCTAGAGACGGATCCATCGGCATGTAATTTGAGTTTAAAAACCCACTTACAACCAATAAGTTTGGCACCAACCGGTAAGGGAACCAAAGTCCAAGTACTGTTCTTATTAAGAGCAGTCATTTCGTCGTGCATGGCAGCGAGCCATTTTGTATGTTTAGAAGCCTCCAAAAAAGTTTTAGGTTCCGTCTCATTAGTAACAACTGTAGATAAAACTTTAGGCATGAAGATCCCAGATTTAGACCGAGTAGTCATAGTATGGGCATTGGTAGTTCTCTCACTAATATCTAAAGTGGGAATGCTATCCAATAAACGTGAGGAAGGAAGATGAACAATATCGGGAGAGGATGACAAACCAGAAGTAGGAATAGATGGAGAGGAAGATAATCGGGAAGGATTTGAAGGTAAAGGAGAAGGAAGAGAGTTAATGGTGAAGGAAAATGAAGGAGATGGGTTGGAAGGAGACTCAGGGGAAGAAAAGGGAAAGACATGTTCATCAAATGTAATATGCCGTGTGACATAAATACAACTTGATGTTGGATTTAAACAAATGTAACATTTTTTATGGACGCTATAGCCAAGAAAAACACAAGGGAGAGAGCGAGGTTGGAGTTTGTGGTGATTATAAGGACGAAGGAGAGAGAAGCAAAGGCAACCGAAAACCCGCAATGCAGAATAAGAGGGTAATTTGTTAAATAGACATTCAAAATGAGATTTGAAGTTTAAAACAGGAGTAGGCATAAAATTAATGAGAAGAGAAGCCGATTGAAATGCATATGGCCAAAACTTTAGAGGGACGGAAGATTGAAAAAGTAATGAAAGACCAATTTCGACAATATGTCTATTTTTTCTTTCAATGCGGCCATTCTGATTTGGTGTATATGGACACGAGACGCGGTGGTGAATTCCAAGAGAAGCAAAAACATTAGTGAGAGATTGGAATTCACCACCACAATCTGATTGTACGCATTTAATGTGAGAGTCAAATTGAGTAAGAATAAATTTATTAAACAAGATAAATTTTTCTTTAACCTCACTTTTCAACTTCAAACAATAAAACCAAGTATATCGTGTACAGTCATCAATAAACAACAGAAAACATCGTGCACCCGTAATGGAACTTTCAGGTACAGGGCCCCAAACATCAGAATGAATTAAATCAAAAGGTGCAGATGCAATCGATACCGATAAGTTAAAAGGAAGCCTATGAGACTTGCTCATTTGGCAAACAGTGCAATTGTTTGGCAACTTAGGTTGAGAAACAGAAATGTTACATAATCTGAAAACATGATTTAAAATAGAGAACGCTGGATGACCAAGGCGACAATGCCATAAATTGGAAATAGAGGATGAGGGTAACTGTGGAGTATGAGTAGAAGCTGAAAAAACCGCTGGCAGAGCCATTGACGTCCGGTAAAGACCATTATTCAAGGATCCCTGGAGAAGAACTTGACGGGTGTTCCGATCCTTAATAAAAAAAGAGTCGGAATGAAACTCAACAAAAACAGGATTATCACGACATAAACGAGTAATACTCAGTAAATTTTGGGACAATGAGGGAGAGTGAAAACCAGAGTTCAAGAAAATGAGTTTAGATTCAGTTTGAAGAATAGCATTCCCGAAATTAGAAATAGGAAGAAGATTACCGTTTGCCGTCATAATCTGGGACGAACCATCGTAGGGCACCAGGTTAGAAGCTCGCCAGAGTTCGGTGTGAAACGATGAGTAGCGCCCGAATCTAGCATCCATGAGGGATCGTCGACAGAGATGGAGTGGAATAGTTGAACATTCGTACCGGGCAGGGGCACACCACCAGCTGCGTTTTCCTGAAGATTGGTGAAGCGCGGGCGGAAAACATTCTGCTGGAAGCCATTTTGCTGATAATTAGGCTGCTGAGAAGTAGCAAAATTGAGAAAATAACATGAAAGGGCCTTTTGTCCCATGCGATTACAAATTTGGCAACGTGGGCAAAAATTGGTTTTGGGTCTGGGCTGGGCCCACTGCCCATTTGGAAATGGGTTCACGGCTGAATAATGTGATGGTGCAGGGTGATTTTGCCATCTCAGATTCGGCGAATTCAGAGGCCGATTTTGGGGAGAAAAATTAGGGCGTGATTGTTGAGAGAAGGGAGGACGATTGCGATGCGGCCGGGCAAACGTTGTGTTTGCTAATACCGGTCCGGCGACTGTGGATTGAAGGGGGCTCGAAGTAAAAGCTGAGGTGGTCGAGTTTTGCTTCTCTAAGCGAAACTCGTAACTGAGGAAGAGGCTGTGGATTTCTTCAATTGTTGGCTGATCGGGATAGCCAGTGACGAAAGTAACAAACAGATTATAATCGCTCTCTAATCCGCCAAGGAAATAAAGCAACTGGTCACGGTAGGCGACGGGTTCACCAATGGCGGAGAGAGTGTTGCAGAGAGAGGTAAGTTTTTGAATATACTGATTGGCTGTGAGGAGGTGGCTGAGAGCTTTCAAGAATTGATTCAATACCATTAGCTATGACGGCATTTTGAAGTTGCGTCTTCCATACGAGGTAATTTGAAGCATCCAATTTAATGGTTAAAGTTTGATTGACAGAGGTAAAAGGAGAGAGAATAGAAGTTGTAGAGGAAGAGGAAGAACAAGAGGAAGCCATCGGCTCTGATACCAAGTTTAGTTTCTGTAAATAACAGGGAGAAAGAAAGAAGGAGAAGAGAGGTTGGGAGGTTTCTCCTTTTTTGTATTGAATTCAATGTAATATTGAATATGAATAAGACAAATGTATTTATATTTTGAATAAATAATTGATAATAAATAAAATAGAAAACATGTATATATTAACACTTTCCTTGTCCGATTCGGTTCTATTTAACTTTACAAATATGAATGATTTTAATTTCTTATATTAAATAGACTTCTAATATACTAAATAAATTTTTGCCTCCATTACAATTCATATATTTTATATTTCGAGAATACAATAAAATCTACTGTGTAGATTCATTTATTTTTTTTCGTTCAATGATCAAATATATAGCGCATAATTCTGAACTGATACAAACTTATTGTTAAATTAAGGGCTAGTAACAGTGCAAGACAATAATAGTAATTTGAGAAATTAAAAAAATAAACATGGATTTATTAAAAGTCTAAAATAGAACATATGTAATGATTAAATGGATGGGAATTATTTTCAATAAATATATCCTATAGTTAAAATTTAGATAACATCTCAGCATTTTCTTCTAATATTATTAAATTATAAAAATAATTCAAATGTAAATTAGATAATATCTCAATGTTAAATTTCAATAAAATTCAGATTGAAGTATGAATGTGTAATTATCCATTAAATTTGTTTATTTGTATAAAATTTAATTATATTTTCTTATATCATTTACTACTTTTTGAGTATTTAGATTTAATGTTTAATTTTTACTATATTGCATATAAGTAAGGCGTAATTACTACATTAAATTTGTCAATTCAAGGTATATCATTGCGTTTTTTTTTTACTTTTTTGATATTTTTTTGCTATGTTAGTGAGAAATTCTAATATATATGTTTCGGATTGTGAAATGGTAAATTTTTGCCTTGAAAACAGAGAGAATTGAATTACAAAATGAGAAAAATCAAATTGAAGTAGATAATGTGAATAGTAACTTCATTTTGAAAGACGGGTTAGAAGAGCCGCAAGTTGGAATGATTTTTGATACCATGGATGAAATCATGAATTTCTATATTAAGTATGACAATTTTATTGAATTTCGTATAATGACTAGAAGTTAGAGTAAAAAAATGATAGAAATATTATGTGGGTAATTATGCTTGTGTACGTTCAGCTCACTCACAATCTAACACGCACAAGACTTTAAGAGTGCGTCCAATTTTATGAAGAGATTGTAAAGCAAAGATTAGATGTGCTTTATAACTCGATGGAAAGTGGCATGTTACTGTTGTTTTACTTGATCATAATCATGATTTAAGTCCCCAAAAGTCACGATGTTATAAGCGTAACAGAATAACGAGGTCATATGTTGAAAGAAAATTTGAAATAAATGATCGAGCATAAATTAAGCCACGCTAAAACTTTAATTCTGTAGTAATGGAAGCTGGTGGACACGATCATGTTTCAAACTTCAAAATAAAAATTATTTATCGAGAATTATAACCTTCAAAATAGTTGTTGGTTGCTACGATGAATTCCAACATTTGTAAAAGATATATGTTGGGAAGGAATGTCTACTACACAACGGTTCACATTATGGGTTCATGTCCTTAGGAATAAAAAAGTGTTAAACCAAAACAAAGAATCGAATAAAAACCCAACACTGATACAATCCAAAACTAGCTTTAAACTCAACTTAATTACTTAAAATACGAACGCAATGCAATAAAAAAATATATTGTTTGTTTATTTTTTTAAATATGAAACAATATCATGATCAAACTAGAACTACATTATCTTTCATAGTCCAGATTTAGTTTTGGTCTAATTTTGCAACATTTGTCGTGGTTTCGAAAATCCAAAATTGTCACATATAAACAACACTCCCGTTGGTAAACCAACTAATAACCCTCACTTCAACATCCATACAATCAAATGCAGTTTTGATCATAAGTTATATATCTTATGAAGGAACTCCAATTCCATCAACTCAACCATTTTGACTCAGCCTGTGAGAATCAGGTTCTTGTTTACACCAATTTCATTCGTGGAGAAAAATCTAAGGATTTGAGTTTCCATAACATCATGCTAGACAAAACAAGTAAGCTTTATGCTAGGATATTTTATGAAAGAGTGGTAATTTTAGTCATTTCGTTTTCTTAAAATAAAACCAAGAGCATCATTTGCAGTACATAGATATCTCTGTATCAACTAACAATATAGAGAATTGATGAAGGGTTATTGCCAACATTCATAGCTGTTCATCGCAAGACAGTATAATCAACAAGATCAGCAGTTGAATTCTTACTAATTGGAAAGAAGGGATTCGATTTTACGATCAACATGAGCCTCGTGGTCCTCGAGCCGACCATGAATGGCGTCGTTCTCCCAGCGGATCAGGGTTGGAACACCAGTGAGCTTGAACCTCGAGTCTACCCTCCATGGATGCTGGGGGTTCCTCCATGTTGGTCTATCTCCAACATAAGCTCTTAAAACTGCTATGTCATCTGGAGATGCCTCAAGCTTTTTGTATATTACAGGTTCAGCTTTCACGCAATCTAAAACAAGCAATGACCAAGAGTATTTATGAAATGAAATGCTTCAAATAGCTTCAGATAAAACAGTAACAGGAAGCTCGGACAGGAGCTGGTAGAACAGTTTCAAAACCAAAAAGAAAAGAACAATTGCAATTTCAAGAAAGGAAGACGTGATCTTAGCTTCCTCTAGTTCATGTTCTCTTATAAATATCAAAGGTTTACTACTTCATCTGCACTTTCCGTGACGGCAGTGTCAATTTCGGTAGAATCCAAGAGACACCACTAGAGGCAGGTGATCGCTCTTCATAAGAAACACGTAAATTAACTTTCCCAAATGTCCAGTCTCTATACAGCTTTCAAATCAACTAAATAATTACCACGAAGAGAAGAATCCTTCGCCGGAAGATAGAAGAATCGCCCGAACTAGGTATCAACCAAAAGAAAGACTCAAAACCCTAAGCAGCTATCGAAAATACAGAGAACTGGATAAAAGAAACTGGCGATTCTGAAACCGAAATCAAAGGAATCAAAACACAGGGTTCGCGAAAGAAAAGGATTACCCGGGCACCAGCTGAGAGAAGTGCGGGGATCATTGTCGGCCAAGAAGAGGATGAGATTGGCTTTGTTGTTAGATGCATCGGACCTAAATTTATCGAAGACGGTGTCGAAGGTGGATATTGTGGCGTCCAATAACTTCATCGGCATCTTCCCGGTACTCCGATCAAATTCCCAAATTCCAAATCCCAAAATCAGAACCTGTTTCAGAACCCCCAACGCAAGCGTAATAACTCTCCCAATCCCAAGAGGAAATGGCTAAAACTACTATTTTGAAAAATAGTACTCATTCGTCATATTTTGATTGTTACTACTTTTTTTATAATTGACTTTAAAAATAGCACTCTTCAATGCTTCCAAATTAACGAACTTTTAACCAATAAATCACCGTTAAAATCCGAGGCAATCCCTCCCATACTCTCAATTAGTCTCACTCTCGTACTCTTTGGTTACTCAAGAACTTCCCTTTTATACCTCTGTCACGTACTGTAATATGAAATATAAGTGTCATTCAAGCTGGCTTAAGCAAGTTGAGCCTGAAATTTTTCGGCTCGTCGAGTCGAGCTTGTCGAATTTTTTCCAAAAGTTTAGGCTCGAGCCGGCTAACGAGCCTCGAACCTATTTGAGCCGAGCCGATCGAGTCTGTTCGAGCCTACACAAGCCGAGTCAAACGAGCCTAACATACCTAAATAATCTTAATTTATATTTAGTTTTCAAAAAAAAATTCGTATTAGGTTATTCAAAAAATTAATGAACAATTAAACACTTTGTAATGTAATGTAAATATATTTATTATTATTCAAAAAAATTACAAATCATTAAGAAATTAAATTGTACAAAAATTTAAAATTTATATTACTAGATTCACTACATATTAAATACATCCTAATTAATTTATCACTCATCTATTTTAACAACGATTATGAGATAATTGCTTGCAGCTAAAGTGAGGGTTCTTCTTTTCTGAGTATACATTGTAGGTATATGAAAGAGTGGACATAGAGGAAGAAAAAGATAAATAATTTGTGGGTTGGTTAGTAGCCTTTGTGTGGCCATGAAAGAAGCTATGATGATTTATGTTTCTTTAACTAGTCTTTATCAAAAACTCAGGCTCAGAGAGTTCGAGCTCGAGCTCTCGAGTTTGAAACTCGGGCTCGAACTAGGCTCGCCTTCCGAGCTTGAGTCTAGCTCGGCTCGACACTGTAGCGATCCAAGCCTGGTTCGGCTCGACACTGTAGCGCCTAGCTCGGCTCGCTACAGTGCCGAGTGATCTGAGCGAGACAGCTCACTCAAATGTTAGCACTAATATGAAATATAGTGGGTTGAACCTCGACAAGACAATCACTAGTATATGTGATGTGCACATATGTCATGAAATAATGTCTCATATTCGATCGTCCTAAACTCCTTGAAATGAAGTAAAATAAGAAACACATGAATGAGTCGACATTGTCATGCAAGTAGAGATGCCCCTAACAAAGATGAACTCACTATAGACGCTTCAGTATCCATATGTAGGATCGAGTATAATAGTATCTCGAAACTAAAGTAATCATTTCACTAGAATTAAGATGCATGGAGAAAAATAAAAATTTTGACAGAATTTGGCTCAGTGATGACTTCTTTAAAAAATAAAATAAATGAAAGGTATTTATAAAAGAAAATCCAAAAGTTAATGGAGTGTGTGTGGTAGGTGTCTAGTTTTTTTGACTTGTTTCCTAATAGTTTGAGATTTTTTAAACTTTTTATCCGCGAAATATTATGACCAATATTTATTATAAGAGTGAGTCTATGTTCATTTTGTCATGTCTTCTTGTTATACTTCTAAACGTGCAGCTACGTAATCAGAAAAATTCAAATGTATTTAATTAATAAAATTATAAATAATTATTTATTATTTAAATTAATTTAATAATTTGACGACATGCGGAGAAGTATAATAGAAGAGAATCACAAAAAATAATGTTAGATTGACTCTATTATAATACTTTTTTATTTTTTATTTGTTACTCCTCTTTACTCTACAATCTAAAAACTGTTTTTAACAACAGTTCATAACTTAAAAGTTTGAACCCGGACCCAATTGTCAGAAGCCTTTTTATTCCATCTTAAATATACACATTCCCTACCTCTACAGCTGCTTCACACAAATGATCTCTATACATTTGATCCTCAAAAAGAATTACAAATCAAAGAACAAAAGAATCGTGTCATTCTCTGTTTCTACCACTGTTTCATATTTGCTCAAACTGGCATTTCGGCAAACCAAAATCTTCCCAATGGTTGAGCGCCAACTATCGGAACAGTTCTTGGATAGCTCAAAGTCAAAACATCCACCTAAAGATTCTGATATGATGTGAATCACTTTAACCGGATTGTCTACGTGAATTGTTGCACATGCACTCGGGTACGGGATATTTTGTGACATCTCTTCCGGCCTTGCTTGTTCGAATCTCCGGCTGTCCTAATGAGTCATCGTGGAGCTCCTTTATGATCTGGTTGAATTCGGATTCGGATAGAGTGGAGTTCAGAAAATAAGGAAGCATTTGACGCTTGTTCGGAGTTATGTACTTTCTGTGTCCAGCGTAGGCTCGATTTCCCTGCAACAGATCAATACTCAGATTATTTACTCTATTTTTCTCGACTCTTACCAAATAACCGGACAAAAAAAGTTTGTCCAACATTATAGTTGTCGGATCAGACAAGTACCTGAATAGCATGACCCATGTTTCCCCCATGAGAAGGCATGAAAACATCACTTCTTTCAGAGACAATGTAATCAATGGCAGCCATGAAAGAAGCTCGACTTGCAAATGGTTCGAGTTCACCAGGGAGAGCAAGGTCTTTCTTGTTGTAGAAATAAGGAAATTCTCTTGTTAATGGAAGCAAAGCTTCCTTTCCACCCAATGGTTTCCCCCCTGCCCAGTATATTCTTGCATTCCTCGGAGCTCCTAAAGCCTTGAGCAACCTAAACCAAGCCATGGAACAAAAACATAAGTTATGTTTTGAAAGAATGTTTTATGTTCTGTGACGAAAATAGAAATAAAGGAAACTAGAAAGTGATTAGCAGAAGACAGGCAAAATGGATTTGAACTCTTACCTGCTTACTTCATTCGCATTCAAGGGACAGAGGCCGGCGAGTTTTCGATCGTGGTAACTCATGTTCGATCTCCCGGTTAAGAGATTGGGCTGTGACTTTCTTTCATCATTCACAATTTCATCGTATTCTTGGCTCAAACCCGGCAAACAACCCGTTCTTACCCAAACGTCTTTTTCAATTCTCAAATGGAGAGCAAGATATGGCCCCTTGCTCTGCATTCTCTCTGCCAGCTTGTTGCCTAGTTCTAAAATTGGCCGGGAAAATCTCAATGCACTAAAAGCAACCTAAAAAGAAGACCACAATCAGTTCATCTATCCCGATTTTAGATCATAACAAAAGCTTGAACTGATGTAACGAATTCTTTAAATAAAAGTAATGGAAGGGCTAGTGTTACCTTGCAGCGAAGTTTCTGGAGATCAGAAGGAAGATCCTTCGACAGCCGCGAGTCTAATCCACGAATGAGCAGTACCCCATCCCTCCTAAGCTGCAGATGAAATCACTCACCTCAGTCAGATCAGAGTATAAAATATATATAATCCTCAATTTATGGAGCAACAACAAGCTTTAAAATCCTTCATAGTAAGTTTGCAGAAATGGTTTTACCTTCTTGAGGTATCGCGCTCGGATCCAATTGGGCGAAACATGAAGGGGAGTTGTTTTCTCCTCAACCGGCCTCGTCATTAGATGAGTTGACGGCAAAGTTGAAACTATATGGACATCATTGGCAAGAACACTCTTGAAATGCTCCAAATCGAATATATCAGGAAATTCACTTCATCCATGAAAGAAACAATGGAAACCATTAGATTAGGCCTTTTAAGGAATAAAACAAGCTGCATGGTTTGGTTTGATATACTTCAACACTATTGAAATCTACATTTTCGTTCAGTTGAATATAGTTTGGTTTTGATCGTGTGATACGAAGTACTATGTAATTAGTTTGGTCTCAAGAAGTACTAAAACAAAACCAATTTGTCGGAAAGGAATACAAAATCAGGTAAATATGAAGAATTGTATACCTTTCATCTCCCCAGATTACGTTGACTTGCAATATGGGAACAACAAGAGCAGCGCCAAGAATTCTAGCAATCACAACAGCGTCGACAATCTGATTCCTTTGCTGATTCATTCCCCCAGAAACCACAACCATTAGATGTTTCCTTCTCTCGCTCACGACTCCAGCGCTCTCTTTCCTATATTCTTTGCTGAAATCCAAACACGGCACATACCCCATATCATCAGGCTGCTTCCAGAAACTCTCAGCGCCTCCATCTCCCTCTTTATCCTCTGCTTTCATAACTTCCATAACACCAGTGGTCTGAACACCTTCGGCCGCGGAAACCATAGACGAAGACTGAGGATGGGTATAAGACTTTAGTCTCGGAGACTGTGTTGTTGCACACGGGAACGGAAGAAATGAGATCAAGGGGTCAAGATTGAACCCTATTTTAAGCATACCCAGAAAGCCGAAGAGGAAAATAGCGATGGCCCATAGCTTTGGGTTTCTGTAAGTAGCCAAACTACTGAAATGCTTGTAATGATTTCTGGAAGCTTTCTTTGGCGAAACAAGGAGGGACTGTAAGGATGAAGCGGATAGAGAGTTGATAATTTGAGACGGAACTGAGATGTAAGATTGCTTCTGGGAGTAGCTGCTCTTTTTCGCCATGGCAGATCAGAAGAGCTCGAAAGTCTCCACGTTACAGAGAAAAAAAAAAGACTCTCTTTAAACCCTCGTTCTTCGGCAGCTAACCAGCCTCTGGCAGATGGAAGATGGGTCGAAAGCACGAGAGAGAGAGAGAGCACAGGCGGCGGGAACGCGATTTGAGAAGAAAGTCAGGCGGAGAACGCGGTGTTAAAAAATGAGGGGCTGTCGCTTGTCAGCTCTGATTTTGGACATATTATTCTTCTATGTTTCTTCCCATTTTCAATTTCAAATCCTTCTACAAATTCATTCTTTATATTCCTTTTTTACTAACTCAACAAAAATAGTTTGTTAATTAATTTATTCTTTTTTTAATAACTCATCAAAAATAGTTTATTAATGAACTCAAGTGTGATTTATAATAAACATAGTATGAGAATTTTAACGACATTTAAGGGGAACGTCAAAGCAACTCTCATAATTCTAAATGCTAAACACTTAAAATAATCTGTAATTTAACCCATGAAATTATGAAGTTTAAATTGACGGGTGCTGATATGTGACATTGGGGCCATGCATGCAATTTGTTTGCCCAAGTCTCACATCACAATGTGAAACATGCGTCTAAAAAAGAGAGGAGGTCATGGCTCGCTTATCCGCCCAAACTTTGTTTTATTTAATTTTTAACTTAAAATGTTATTTTTGGAATTATCGATTTAATTTAACTTTTTTCATATTTTTAGCACGGTGCTAGTAAAAATGCATCCAAATTTGATCAAATTTTCATGTACTTTTAAAAAAATAGATAAATCATACTACTGCTTCTATCCTAATAACAATTAATAGAATAAATCTAGGAGGAAACTCAATTAATTGAAATTGTATAATATAATATATGTTGTTAATGCTTCAAAGTTTGAAATCCCATAGAAACATATTTAAGCTATAGGGATCATTGGGGAGAAAATAATATGCATTTAAATGCGTAGATTAATTTGATTAAAATTTAGAGGGTAAGGGCATCCTTGTCGTAGCCAAAAAAACCAGCTGTGAGAATAAAAAAACCAATTCAAAAGAAAATGTATCCCTTTCCTACAGGCTGGCAATGTCTGTAAATGCAGACCCTACACGCCCCGGCTTCTTTTTGCCTTGGGATGCCGGCAATGCACGCCACGTGCCGGATTGCGAGGGCGGGGCCCTTGTGTTTGTTTCTTTTTAGTTTTTAGTACGAGGTTGAAGCAAGGAGAGGATCTCCTTTGCGTAATCCTTGTTCGCTAATTAATACAAAAAAAAAATAGACCAATTATCATACTATTACAAGCGAGTTTTCTTCTGTGTTTTATAAAATGTAACACCCATTTCTTCCTTCTTATCCGCATATTTTGATTACACTAATTTACACTCGTTGTGATCGCACGTAGAATGATTGAAAATAACCGATAAAAGTCAACGAGTTTTGACATTTGTGAGAAAGAAACGTGGAAGTCGATGGGTCTAGGGAACATGGAATTGGAGGATGATATATCATCGGTTTTCCATTTCGTTGATATCAAACCACGATGGAGTTAGATCCAATTATTGCAACTCATTTTTAGAAAAATTAAACTCCACATTCGATCAAATGTATAAAAGTATGCACAAAAATTCGTAAATAAAAGCTTATTTTCAATGCCCAATGTGAGCAAGAGAATTTATTGAAGCTGATATATAATTAAATTGTCTGAAAATTTTATTTTAGGACCTTTTATTAGTATCCCCGTCCTATATTCATTGTATTTCTAGAATACTCATAGTAATAAATATTTCAAAAATATTGGCTAAAATTAGGATACAAGTTTTAAAAAAACCCCTAAAATTTGATGAAATAAGTACAAAAAACCTATAAAGTTTCAAATATGTAAAAAGGACTATGCCAGTGTCACATTCAGCACGCAATGGACGCACGACCCCCACACTGGCTACCACCATTTGCGCGCGCGCTTCATCCATATGGATTGTGATTTTTTTTTAATTTTTGAATTTTTCAATAATAATAAATCTTGTAAACAATTAACAAAACTTTATATAATATCTTTTTTTCCTAAACTTATATTTATTTGAATGACTTGAAAAAAGTATAACATATTCACAAATTATAAAATGTCATTATATAATATTATGAATATGTCATAAAAATTATACATGTTTACGACATTGACACCCACAGATGAGGATTCATGCGTCTGTGACGTAATGGCGACGCCCGTGACCTCCTCGTATGATTTTTTTTATCTATTTCAAAATTTAAGATTTTTTTTGCTTTAATCAAATTTTAAGGTTTTTTTTTAACTTTTACCCATAAAATTATTAAACTCATTCCATACTATACTTTTAATGTTTATGTTACTCAAGTTAGACAGCTCAAATTACTTATAGACTTTATGGGCAGATATCAACAACCTCTTAAGTATGATGGTGACGATAAAAATACATTGAACTTTAAAATTCATCAATATATATCTTGAACTTGATCATAAATGCAACGACCACTCATGTCATCATATTTTTCATTAATTTTACAAAAGTTTGTCCAGTGACTCCATGCATTTCATTAATAAATAAGAATACAAATATTTAAAAGATTATAAATTTGTAAAAATTATTGTTTGTTATGAAATTAAATGAGTTAAATAAATATATAAATTTATTTTGCATCTTCTTGTATTTGTGGACAAGTTATAAAATTAACTAAACTAATGAAAATAGTTAAAGAAATTAGTTCCCATTTTAAAACTAGAAAGAAATGATATTGTTTGTTATAATTATGATTAAATTCATTGTAATTATCTCATAGTTCAAGTAGTAAATTGTTATTTATCATAAACTTTTAAAATACTATGCCTATTAATTCTATTTTTAGTAGTTACTACTTACTATGTATTATACATGGTTGCACTACAGATGATGAATTGATAAATTTATATGGCTTAGGATTATTGTTTCGAATAGTGATTGCAACAATATTTTAGATATTATGATTTTTATATCTTCTTGATAAATTGATTTTTAGGGTATTTTAATATTATGTCATTATTTTTATGATGTCCTGGGAATTATGTGTAGACCATTTTAGTTGATAATTTTAAGTACTTTTTTAGTTTATTATTTTATGGATAAATAGGTAATATGACAGTATTATTTTAGTTGTTTGCTTAGAAACCCTAACCCAAATTCCACGCCTACCATATTTTCTAATTATTTTTTGGACGGTTAGTTAAGTCTCTCAGACTTCAACAAGACTTAAAAAATGTAAAATCTCTTCATTTTATTAAAGAGGCAGCAAGATTCATTTAAAATTCCAAAAAAAAAATATTTAAATTAGAATTAAAATATAATCGAGAATAAAAACAAAAAATGTCTGGGTTTCAAATAAATAAGCTAATTTGGGCATAATTTTTTTTCAAAAAAAATTGGGTTATTCGGACTTCTGGTACGAATGATCTGACCCTTCATCGAACGAATCTTGCCTCCGTATCAAATGCAAGTATACGTCCGAACCACTGAATTTTTTTTAAATTTTTTTATTTTTAATTAATTTGGCTAAGCAAATCTTATTGAAATTGCTTGAAATTTTTACTACATATTTACAAAAATAAAAGACTAATATGAAAATTTTAAATTTTTTCGACAAATTTACAATTACTATAATTTTTTTTTATACAAAAAAAAACTAATTTTGTTAAAATTACATCCAGTAATAAAAATTCTTGAAACTTTTGTCACATATTTATAGCACTGTAAAACATATTGTATAAAGTTTCGTGAATTTTCAACAACTGTAGATTTACTATAACTTTTTTAATACATAAAAAATAAATTTTGTTAAAATTATGCACATCAGCCAAAATTCTTGAAAACTTTTGTCACATATTTATCACACTTTAGTTAGTACTTCATAAAAATTTCGTGAATTTTTAATAATTTTACGATTTACTAAAAGTTTTTAAATACACAAACATTTTTTTTTTATTAAATTACTTGCATCCATAAAAACTATTGAAAAATTTATCACACATTTGAAACACTTTAAGACAATAGCGCACAAAGTTTCAGAAATTTTTATTGATGTACGTAATTTTAAAAAAACTTATAGTAAATCATAAAATTGTTGAAAATTCACGTAAGTTTTGAAGTATTGTCTTACAATGCTATAAATGTGTGACAAAAGTTTCAAAATTTTTTATTATCGTATGTAATTTTAATAAATTTTATTTTTTATGTATTGAAAAAATTATAGTGAATTGTAAAATTGTTGAAAAAATTTAAAAATTTGTAGATTAGTGTCTTTTATTGTTTTCAATGTGTGGTAAAATTTTTAAGTCATTTCAATAATCTTGGCTTTGTTAAATTGGGGGTTCAGACGCATCTTATGTCCTATATAGACGCAAGCTGCGTCCGATGGAAGGTCGAATCATTCGTATCGGACGTCGGAGGAGTCTAAATTTAGTTTTTTAAAAACTTAGGCTCAAATTGGCTTATTTACCCGAAACGTGAGACTTTTTTTGGTTTTTACTCTATAATCTAAAACAAATTTTTTTTATTTTATATTTTCTCCTCTCAAGACAGTTTGTAGTTCAAAACTTGGAAATGGTTAAGTTCATTTTGAAAGAATGAGGGACGACGATTATACATGTATACATTAAGTGGTTATGAGCTAGAATATATTGAGTCTGATTTTTGGATAAATGTCGATTTGAGTATTCTTATTTTATTTGTTTTGACAAATTGCTTGTTATATTGCGAAATAAGTAACCGGACAATCGATTGGTTGTATCCTTGAGTTTTGAATTACTAAACCCGGTCAAGGTGTATGGTCTACGTTCACATGATTACTAATTTAAATTTATGAATTTTATTTATATCATTGCATTATATTTAATTTGATAAAAAATAGTTTGTATTCTCATTACGTGATATTGATCATTGATAATTGTTGGATATATTATTAATTTTATAAATGAGTAGTCAGCCGACTCTAAATGACTTTTTTCATGGTTTATGCAGGGCAATCATTAGTCATTCTTTAAGGAGCAAGATTTAAAGAGTTATTGACCTTGTTTATTTTTTTTTGAAGGAATGCATTTT
>QAOC01053866.1:9810-29248 GCA_003255005.1 Begonia fuchsioides | reverse complement strand
ATTCAAAATTAAAATATAGAGTTAAAAAATTTATTTTAACATTTAAAATAGTTATAAAATTTATTTTATATTTAAGTTTAACTTTTGATTTTGTAACATTTAAAAAACTTTAAAAAAAATTATAGATATTCAATCAACTATTGAATCCATGTGATGAACTTAAATAATGTTTTTGAAAATAGTTTTTAAAAATAATTTATACATTTTTTAATTAATCGAATAACTAATTATTCAATTATTTCATCCAATAAAATAACAAACTTATTATTGAGAGTATGAAATAATTAATTTATTATTAATTATTTAATTTTATTTGTTCATTTTTGTACTATTCAAATAGTGATAGAAAGTATAAGAGAGACCGATGAACTTATAATTTTAAGCTCGAATAATTTTTTATTGATATAAACAATTTATATATATTAATATAGTTATTAACTATAAATGAATTGCACTAAATATTTAGAGTTACACTTTAAAAGACTATATAATATATTTACACAAAAGTACTGTCGATTGATATAGTCAATACATATATATTGACCTGCATTTAAATTTGTAATAGAGCAGGTAGGTTATATATTTGTAAACCTCTCATACTAGATTTTTATCTTTGACTACAATTATTTCTTAGTTGAATAATTAATTCATAATAATTATGAATTATGAGCTAATTTCGAAGCAAACAACAGTTGAATCAATAAAATTGATTTTATTGTATCGATATTAACATTATCATGTATTTAATTTAATTTATTCTTAAAATAGTTTGAGAATTGTATTCCACATAAAACTGTACCGAGTAAATAAAAAAATAAAATATGAATATAATTAATATAACAAATTAAGTTCATAAATATATGACCATCATTATAATAAAATTAATTATTCTATATTTAATAAAAATTATTAGAATATATAATTTTAATCAAATTATATAAAATATATTTGATTTATGACCACATATATAGTTAGAATGAGACTATACATTCTCAATATGATAAACTATGTTTATGTCTGTAAATAATTTGAAAATTTCGTACGTCACATATAAGTCATTGTCTTATTTTAATTATTTCTCTTTATATTTCATCCTACATAAATATATTATATATGTCAATGTAAAGATTGCATAAATAATATGAAATTTTCTATGATTTCTATAAAAACAAAATCTAATAGGTAAAATATAATAATAATCAATATTATTTTATTTAAATGTTCAAATACATTTGCTTGTTTGGTATATACTCTCAACAAGTCATCATAAAAATTAAAAGAAGATATGCTGAAAATCAGTCAAGATACATACAATAACTCTAAATAGAATTCGGTAGAAGTTGAATCTTAAGTATGATTTAAATAATTATTTTTCATTTTATTTCACATTTGTTAATAAGTATGATAATGATCGACAATGTTCTAAAGAATCTAATCTTAGCGATGATTGGCGACAGTTAATTATGAATTAGAATTGGATTTTTGTAATATTTTCAAGATGCGAATTTTATAATATGTGGAGTTTAAGACTAATTATCTTTAATGATTGTTAGTTGTCTATCTATTTTTTAATCCATGTTTTTGAGTTTCAATTCTTTGCCACCATTGGGAATCACAAAAGCAAGATGAAGTAAAATAAATTTGTGTTTCGATTCCTTCATATTTGATTTGAATCTGATGTTTTTTCAAACTACTTTGTATTTTGATAGAGCAACACCATGAGAGTGTATTTTTAAATTTATGAAATTGTTTTTTGAAATAAGGATTTTTAATAAATTGTTTATTTTCTACATTCTAAAACATAAAATAAATCGTACTGTTGCGATAGATTAATAAAAAAAGATTAATTTTAAAAAAATTGATATATTGACTGCTGACTTGACATGTCGCGCCTCAAAGAGACTCAATGCCGGGACCTAATGAGATGCCTTAAACTCGAGGGTTGAAGAAGCAAACCTGGCCGTGACAAGTGTTACAGACACGCAGTCGTCTATGAGTCAGTGGTACGACAAGTGTGACCTATCCCGCATGGTTGGTTTGTCAATTTTAAAATTTGATAGTCAGTTCGTAAAATGCCAAATAGTTTAATGACAAATTAATTTAAACCCTTAAAATATATTGAAGTGTACAAAGAAAATGAGTATTAATATTATTATAAACTACATGGGGTTAATAAAAAAAGTAGTCTAAAATTGTAGATCAAAATTTTTACAATATTTTGTGTCATTGAAGCTCCTAAATTGCCACGTTTTCTATTACAAACATATCGAGTTTGACGGTTTAGAATTTAGAACTAAACCAACTCGAGATAAAAGTCCATGATAAGGTTTCATGGACCCGGTTCGGGCAAACCCCAAGTTTTTATGGTTCGATAGAATTTCGCTTCAATTATTCAAAATTGCAATTCGAGATCGATACTTGCCGCCATCATGGCAAGAGATGCGAATCCCAACCCCGTCCCTCCCGCCGCCGCCGCCTCCGCCAGACCCGCTCGCCCCCCACCGTCGCGATCCATGTCTCCTCTGCCCCAAACCCACCATCTCCACTACCCTCCTCAGCCTCTTTACAACGTCCAGCCCCTCCCAATTCGAACGCCTAACTCGCCACTGCCCGTACCTCAGCAGGAACCATCTCATGGGATTCTCTACCCCGTCGTTTCTTCCGGCCGAGGGTTCATGTCCAGAGCTATCCGCTCTGTCCCTCCTGCTGATCAGACTGTCACTGTGGCTAATCCTGGCGTATACGCTCCTCGTCCGGTGGTCGGATTTTCGCCGGGCATTCGGCCTGATGGGTCGCCTCATTTGGATTATCTGGGCCACCCTATGCACATCGTAAGGGCTCCGAATCTGCATCAGCTTCAGCATAATCCTCCTCTTGGCTCGGCTATTTCGGGCAAGGGCATCTCTCCTAAGGTTGTGATTTTTTTATGATGGTTGTTCTTTCATGAATTCTTGTCCATTCTTGTTTTTTATGCTTGATATTTTAAAATTTTATAGATTATATACAGCTTCTAGATTTTTTGTAAGTTGATGGGGTTTCTCTTACTCTCTTAACTAAACTTGGTGTGAATGCAAAAGTCTCGCAAGTTTCCTTGCCATTGGTCTAACTGCCATGGCCTTGCAGCATGCTCTTCATTCATCAGGATTATTTTGTAATTTGCTTCTTTTTTTTTTGGTTTAAAATTTTGAACTTTTCAATTTTACTATTGCAATTAATATATTATACGAAATTACATGTGAATCTTTCTTTGAAAGTCCATTTATAATATCACTTGAAAACGTGAATCCATATGGAGATTATGATCCATCGATGCTTTAAAGTAATTTTTGGAAGTGGGGGAGGGGGGGATTTGATTTTGGGGGATGTTCCTGATGAAGACAGGAAAATGTCTCATTACAGTGTTTGATTTCTATCCTTTAGACTGTCAATGGATCCAAGCAGCTACTTTCAAACAACATCGTAATGCTCTATACATGATATGTATGCATTTTTTCATGATTATTGTTTATACTTGACATAGTTATGAGCTTGAGGAAGAAATTATCTTAAATTTGTCCTCCAGTATGGTAACTATTTTTTTTTTATATAAATAGGTTGCCACTCCGTCATCATTTTCTGATTGCAATGGGTACAAAGAGATGAGGTAATATAACATATGAAATTTGGTTTTCTTATTCTTATAATTTCTTTTTTGTATGTAATTGATTATCCTTTTCTTCTCAAGGGACCGAGGGAATGATGAAACATTTGTTACAGTTAGAGATAGAAAAGTAAGTAAAACTATATACTTTTATTTATTACTTGGTGTTGTCTTTTGTGTTGCGTGGTATTAATTGTCATTGATGATTTGCGAAATGTGTGAGCTTCAATCTATTCCATACTTGAACTACTTTTAATAGCTCAATTAATTTACGCTAGCTTGTTTAATTTCAACGATGGTGTTAGTGGGATGGAATTTTATGCACCAGGTCATATTCCATTGCTATTTATATTAGTTTTGGACTGTCTAATATAGTTTGCATGTGCTTTAGCTATATTGTTTTTCTTTTCATCTTATTTTTGCCATTAACTTGCTTTTGTCGAGATATTGGTACAGGTCCGAATATCTGAAGATGCTTCTCTCTATTCGCTTTGTAGATCATGGTTACGGAATGGTTTTCATGAACAAAACCAGGTTGGTATGTCGGTGGATTTGATTTTACTTTTATCGGCCTCAATTGCTTATCTAGTGAAATAGCTACTACAGGAAAGCTTGTTGGTATATTCGTTGGAAGGCTTAATTGTTTATTTAATGAATCTACTTTGGAGAGAAAACTACCCTGTCTAGTCTATCACTCACCATCTCTCTACACTTTACAAGCAGCTGTCTATACTCCTGCCCTGATAATCAAAATTCAATGATAATTTTTTCTAATGTTCTGGAGTATTATTTAGGTGTTTTGCTTCATCGTGATTTGGATTGTTAAATTTGGATAGCTTGAAATTTTATCTTCCTCTAACCTGTTAATGCAATGCCTTATTTTTCGTGGCACTCGTTTGTTTTCGTAGCCCCACTATGTAAATCGTCTTCAGCCCCTTCCAAAACCTTTGCATATTGCTAATCTGCCACACGAAAAGGAAGATAAAGAAGAAGAAAAAGAAACTGTGGAGGTTGGCTTTCAATTTTTCTAAAATGAGCTTCTATTTTATCTCCAATCCTCATTTTTGCTATTGAAGACTAATAGCGTCAGCTGTAATGCTCTCGTAACTAGGAATCGGTCGAGCATTTAACACCACAAGATCTGTTGAAAAGTCACGTCAAACGTGCCAAAAGGGTTCGATCTCAGTAAGTTACTCTTGTGTTTTTCTTTCTTTCTGGCTTCATTATGTATTCGGCTACAGATAACAATGTTGCTGTTGAATGATAATTTAGCCACATTCTGAATTCCGATCACATTGTTATTCAGATTAAGAGAAGAACGTCTGCAACGAATCGAAAGATACAAAACCCGGCTAGCTCTTCTGCTCCCCCAACCGACGGAGCAGTTCAGAAGTGATGCAGCTGCAGGAAACTAAGCTAGACTGGATGAGTATTAGATGGGACCATTTTAACTCAATTTTATCTGCTGCTCTGGAGATAAGGAAATCAGTGTCAGATTGTGAAAATGATCTTTATTTTCCTCTCAAAAATACAATTTTTATGTGATCTTTAGAGAATTCATTTCTGACTCGTTCATCTTCTTGGATATATAACCTTAGAAGACAAATCACATTCAACCTATGACAAGAACAAAACCCTACCTTGAATTATAGGAATTAAGCATCATCAGGAGAAGTAAATAATTTTGATTTTCCTTTTTTCCTTCATGATGGTCCGAACAGATTTGACAATTTTGGTCGCGGAATAGACCTAATGATTATCGCCATCTCCAGTTGCATCAGAGCTTTGCCTTCTTCAACCACCTAAGCGGACTCCACAAGGTCATGGAGTTCAACCAGCCTTACGTTCCCGGGCCTTGATAGAAGGTGCTGTAGAGAGCTTCTTACGAGATATTGCAAACAATCCTGCAACAGTTGGCTCGAAATTCATGCCATATTTCTTCACTATACTATAATGTTTAATAGACAACAATCAGTCAAAGTTCGAGACTTATTGAGCGTGCCCAAAGCATTACATTGGCCGGGTCCTAACCACTATCGAAGAAAGGATCAACCTAGTTCTCGATTCCTGGTGGAACCAAACCAAAGCAGGACTGTCGAAACACACCATCACACCAACTTCAATTTCCATGGAAGATTTCTCTAATGGTGACCTACCACTTTGGAACTTTCTACCCTCCTGCTCTGTATAGAGTCTTTCGCAAGATAAACAGATTTCACAGAACACAATAATCAAACAACTCCCACAAGTTTTGGAGACTCTCTGGTCTCCCACTTTCCAGTTTTTTCCATTCCACTGTTCTCATGCGATTCCATATGTTTTATTCTCCTATTTAGATAAACCTATAAGAGTAGTATTGAAATGAAATGCAATTACTCTACGGATAACTCGAAGTTCAGTTACACATGAGCGAAGCAACTGAAAAAAAACTCACCTGTCATGGAATCAGCACTGCGTTCTGCATCGATGTTGCTGTCATGTTCGATCGTCTTTTTCCAGACAAGAATCTCGCAGCAGGAATTTTTAGGTTTTGACAAGGATAAAAGTTCAAAATCCTTAAGTTATTAGCAACCCAGGGAGTATAATTAATAAGCAAAAATGACTGGTGAATGAATGCAAATGTGCGAGGAACAAGAACACAATGCCAGCAGCAATTAACCCTGAAAAGGGAAAGAGATCCATATGAATAGAGTCTTGCAGCAATGAAAGATCAAAGGAACTAAAAGAACAACCTTCCCAAGTCCACAGGGCCGCAAAATATTGTACCACAATGCCAAGGATAGCATATTCAAGTACTTACAGAGACCGAACTATGTTTCATAGCTGATGAATACTGGATTAATACATGTTTTATAGAATGAAGACAAGTCAAGCTTCAATCACAGGAGCAAACGAGGATCTCCTGATTGATTCAAATGTTATTCTTTCGAAAACATAATCATCTCAATCGTCTCCTTCTTGAATCCCGAGAAGGTTCATGGCTCCCATCTGAAGCTCTTGGTATGTCAGCTCTTCTTCTGGAAGGTGGGGAAGTGAGTGTTGTAATATTGATTTCTGCAGAATCATTCGCATGTCTCTCCAAATACACAGCGCTGGCAGAACTATCCATCTGTCGAGAAGAAGATTCGAAATTTGGCATTAAAGCATTGATTCCAACAGGCGCTTCTGCACTCTGGTTTTCCGGTTGTCTGACTGTAGCAAGATTTGATAATGAGTCTCTATCCTCACCATCCAAAGGCTGTTGGTGGCTTCTCCTCAGACGATAATTGTGAATATATGTCTCGAGGTCCTCAACTAGTCTCTCTGCAGAGTCCATTGCAGAATTCAATGCAGAGGAAAGTGAAGAAAATGAAGCAGCTCCTTGCAAAAGAATTCTCGATACTCTAAGGGAACGCCTATCACTAGCATCTCTTCTCGAAGTAGGTGACACTTGAGATGAGCGGAGTCTACGAACCAACGAACGATTTCTTTCAGATGAACTCCCTACAGAGTTTAAGTCTCGGGAAACTGATTGCTCCTCCATTACGCCGATCATGTTGGTGATTTGCTGAATTCTTTCTCCGATGGGTGGCGGTGGTGCTCCTTGAATTAAGCTTGTTTGCCTAATACTCTCGATTCTCTGAGCATGCGGTCTAGGGGGGACTTTTAAACCCGACTCATTCACCTTTAAATTGTGAGAATTGCTATCATTTGTGTTTCCATAAATAGGAATGATACTTGTATCAGTCACCTCTCCGAGACACTCAGGGCATTCCTTTGTATTTGAATGAATATAGGATAACTGATAAAAGCATGACCAACAAAATAAGTGGCCACAACAGGTTAATATTGGGTCTTTTGCCACACGCAGGCATACATTACAGTCAAAGAAGCCTCCACTCTTGCTGCCCGATGACTTAGAATCTAAGTCCATTCCCAATGCCTTGGCCACCAGCTGACAACCATTCAATTTGCTTGCCTTCTCAGTCCCACCTATTGGTTCAGAAATTGTGTGATCATTGTCGTGCAAATTCATTCTACCATCACTTCGAGATTCTGCTGTTGCATCAACCGATGGAAAAAGAGTCTGTCCTTGTCGCCACCTCTGACGTTGTCTAGCTCTGGTTGTGACGGCCTCCAGTTGTCTGATGCGTTCCTCAATTTGTCCGTGAGCAATCTCCAACTCGTTCAATATAACATCTAATCCTACCACTGAATCCTGAGTTTGATCCGGAGGCTCTAGGTTCAAGTCGAGATCCATTATGGTGTCTCTCAAAGAATTCAAAGTTTAAAAAAAAATTACCACCTAACTTGAGTACATTCTCTTTTCAGTCCAGGATAAAGAACCAAGATTGAGCTCCTCAGAAAATCCAATATCATGTCTACCTACCAATAGACAAAAAGTATTTTAATTACAATTAGAAAATCAAATATCCAACTTGATAGTATCCCAGCAAAGATAATTTTCCATACACGAGCAATGAAAGAAAACTGCATCAATCTGGAAAGCTATGTTTTATTATTCAAGCAAAAAAAATTGAAATTTTAGATCCAAGAATTGCTACAATCTATCATCTTTTAAACAGGAAAAAAGGCGACCACCGTTTCCACAGATCAAAGGATTTAACAGTACATGATTAGAAAATTTCCCCACCAAAAAAGAGGGAAACAGAGGAATTTGAACACCATAAACAGAAAATCCTCATATTAAGATCGATCAAAACCGTACCTAGGTGTCATGGAGAGAAATCGCCTACCAGGATCATTTCATAGCCTCTTATTCTTCACAGTCAAAGAGAGATTGCGCAATGGGAAGGCTGAAAGAACGAAAGAACCCTTCATGGTTGGGTTCTGGTTTACTTTTCCGCGTGAGTGGCGATCGGCTGGAAGGCACGAGGGGTCTTCTTCAACACGACGTAGATGGTGGCGCCTACAAGGTACCAAAGCAAGCACCGGTTTAGAAAAGATCGATATCAGCAAATCGAAGCAGAGATTATGGCCGGCAAATTCGACGGCCACATTCCCTTGGCTCGGCTACCAATTTTACCTTCTTTCGAGGATTTATTAATGGCGATAGGAGCGTTAACTAGTTTTCACTAAGGGAAATTTAGTAAAATATTTATGGTAAAAGTTATTTTTAGGTTGAGTTTTGATAAACTACACAAAAAAAATCTTAGTTTTAAAAAATTAAGATTCCTTGGGCATCCGAATGAGGGGTCTATGCTTCTGTATTAGACGTCCGAAAGAGGAGTGTGTCCGTCCTAGAATGGTTTTCTTTGCTCATTTTAATGGATGATATTTTTCTAAATTAAAAAAAACTTTTAACACTACTCATACACAACTCAATTAACAATAATTAAGAACAACACCATTATAACTGTCAATTTTGAGCTTCCCATCTCGACGATGTTGGTATCTTTGGCGAGATCCTAGATTATGGGTGAGTTCTAGAATTGAAGCGGGCATTCGATCATCGTGGGGTTGAGGTGTATGCTCTCTCGAGACATGATTTCTTGTTATGCACGCTCTTAACATATGTCTCACAATGCACCATTTTGATTCTTCGGCTCATGGAGATGCTACTACGCTGGGGCTCATCAACGTGTCTTTGGTCATTTTCTTCTTCGGTCGGCCAGATCTACATCTGATTGTTGGAGGCATTAAAGTTTCAAATCGTACAACATTGTAGGGCCACATGTCTCGTTCAACAATCGGGGAAATATAAAATGAATGCATACTTAGATACATATCCCGATGATAGAATCGATGAACATAGTTATCGATTGGTGTTTGCATCCACTGCATAGCGAGGAACATGTATACACGAGATCCTTCTCAATCTTCATCTATAGTAGTTGCAAGTCACATTACCCATATTGCGATGAGCTGCCTCCTACCACTGCTGACCTCATACATGACATTCCTGAAAAAACAGTACTCTAATTCCTTGTATCTCGAGTCAGTTTATTTAATATCTTTTTTATTCTCGGGCATAACATATCTGACGATCGAAGTTTTCACAATACAGATCAAGATAAATTTTTTTATCATCTCCAGCATTGTGATGATGAGTTTGTCCCGAGCTAGAACGATAACATTGTTAAATGACTAACTAAGATTATTCAAACCCATATTAGATTTTGGAGTCGACGAAAAAACATGTGCTGCTCATGTTTTTGTAGGGAAGACCTATAAATATTCAGCGGCCAACGAGTTATAACGGTACATTCTTATCATGTGTCTTTCGAACCCTGCTTTAGTCGAGACATGTGCTGCGTTCCATAAAAAATCTCTCTATACCTCTCCATGAAAGTTTTTTTGTTTAAAAATTGACATATAAATGTCTGAGAAAAAATCTATGATGGGCATCACCAAACTTTTCGTGAACTATATTCACAAGTCCCTTTTGTTTGTGTAAATATTACGGTCTACCAAAACTCGTTCGGACTATTGAGGTCTTGTATTAGCTGATGGAGAAACCAACTCCATGAATCTCCATACTCCGACTCTACTACTGCATATGCAACATGATAAAATTTATCATCAGAGTCAATACAAACTGTCGTCAATAGATAACTCAGACACTTACTCTTGAAATGATAATCATCCACACGTATAATTAGTATGACAAATCTAACGATTGCTCGCATGCATGTGAACATGCACATATATTCGTTCAAATTAAAAAACGGCTCATTCACTTGTGTTGTACAACAATTGGGCTTGGAAGCCGACTCTGCTTCTAGGGTTAGATTGCAGTAGCGCCTCTCTATACTGTCAATTAAAATTGTTACTCGTCAAATCTTTCATTTAACTTACGCGCTTCTAGCGGACTTTCAATTGCAACACTCGTGATTATGATAACATTGTGATCCTTCTGTACGCTCACAATGATAGAGGGGATCTCCCACGTATGCTAACTCTTTAACCTACTAGCATAGTTAGTGGTCACTCATCTTGCCGATTCAAGTCGATTTTCTAAGACTCGAACACAAATATATGATAATCAACGAATATTTTTATTTGACGTTCAAATGAGCCTAAAGATGAGTGTTTTTTTAAAATTCAATCTTTTTTTCCTATTTTACCAAAACTCAAGCAAAAAAAATAACTTTTATCCAAACATTTAAGTCAATAAATATATTTGTTAATTATTTATATTTTAATAACTAAATCAATCGAGGTTTGTAATTAGATAATAAATTTATCATTAATCTATTAAGAAATATTTGTGACACAAATCCTTATTAGATTAGCCTTAACAGTGGCTTAAGTACCAATCAGTTAACCCTCACACAGTCATGTTTTGTTTTTACATAGTAATATTAAGTTTACGTGCTTATTGTACATTTTTATTATATACGTAGATATGTCAAATATTTATAAATTCAATTAAAATATAATTAATGTACTATTATATAAATATTTATTATATATATATATATATATATATATATTATATCAATTTATGTTTGATAGTTTAATGAGTTTAGCATGTACAATAACCTGATAGAATAAAAAGATAATTGTAGACTTATTTTTTTTTTACACTTATTAATAAAAGCACTATTGTTAAGAATATTTTTTAGTTATATTTTAAACTTTTATTTATATAAATTGATATCTCATAGTATTTACACCTTAGACTTATCATTGTATTAATTGATTATTCGAGGATCAAACCATTATTTGCATACACTATAATATTAAATTTTAAGTTCATTGAAGCTCTTCTTGCCATTCATTTTTATTTTTTAGTCTATTCTATCACTTTCAATTAGAATGATCGAGAGTGAAAAATAAACTGAAAAAATTTAAAATTGAATTATAAGAAGATATATAATTAAAAAATCTTTAGCTCATGCAAAATATATGCAAGACTATGAAGTTGGTGGTATTAATTGAAGATATACTAATATTTTGATATGAAAATTGATAAAATTATAAGTAAAATACTCATAGTTTGAAGTGTCAAATGATGTAATTACAAATTTATACTATCATTTTTATGTAACGAACACGACTCTTGTTGCAAAACTAAATTTGAACAAAATCTGAGCAAACTAAAATTAATTTAAAATTTGAGTCGATTTTCGAATGAGTTACTATGCGATTTTGAGTTCAGATATAATTTTATAGAAATTGATGCACGAGATTGGGTAAAACCGACGTCACAGGCTAATTCCGACCCTAAAACATGACTCTTCACAGAACTAACTAGGTGCTTGGGCGATACGTCTGCAATTAGACATTAATCACTACTGAGGCAATCATGATAGCGACCAAGTTTTGAAGATGGATTCTAAAGCATAGTGTTAGCTTGCTCTGTAACCCGGTGTTCTAGTTATATCTCTAAACGATGCTGGAGATGAACGAGTAAAATTTACTACTTCACCCCGGGTGTTTGAAAATTTCAAAACTTGAAGATCATGGCTGAAAGATCAACAACCGAATGAACAAGTTTATAACTGCTGATGGGTTGAGTAACATTCTTCAGAGTTTGATGCATTTTATAGGGAGCGACACCGAGCGGTAGAGCTAGCGTTTGGTTACAGAGAGAGACGATCAAACGTTTCAGCCGCCGGCATCCACTGAGTGGATCGGAATTGAAGATGACGACGGCGGAGCCATTTGTTCAGGTTGAGACCTTCATCTTTCCTGCTCATCGTCCCAAATGAACACAATTAGTACAAGCAAATGAAAAGTTCATAGAGTCGAGAAAGTATGACTATCATCAAATCAACGGGACGAAGCGGATTGTGGGGGACGATGCTCCCTTGCAAGATAATCTTTCTCCCTCTTAGTCTTTTCCTCAAGTATGAGGCGGGAGAGGCAGCTTCTTTTTAAAAACAGGGAAGTGATTTCCCTGCTATTTCAACTGAAGGGTTGAATCATCTTCAATGGTCAAGCATTTTAATCAATGTTTATTGGTTGTGCAGATGCCTCTCACATGGCTTTCTATCTAACCCATTGATAGATGGTGTGGCAATTTTTTGCAGAGAGGTTTCTAATCAGCTTTTCAAAGGGGGTTTCCAGTGCAAAGAAGGTGAAGGAGAAGGCGATTTCAGCTGTCTGTATAAGAAGATGAAGATGAGTTTTCTTTGATTTCTTCTCCGGTTCTTCTACTGATTTCTCTCCTTAGATTCTTGCTGGGTGATAGACTCTGTTTCTGGATTCCTTCTTTGGTTATTCCTTCTCAATATTGTACTCTGACTTCTTCAAATTGATAATAAGATCGGGGTTGTTCTTTCCCTGTAGGACACAATGTCCGAACCACGTTAAATCTTTGTCACGTAATTTCACAAATTTCATTAATCTCTTATTAAACGCTACTTTTTCAAGAGAGCTTGGTTTGTACTATGATCTTCATTTCCTCAATTTTCGACTCTTTCATTTCTTAAATATAAACCCATAATTTGTGTGTATAACTAGGTATTTGATCTTGTGTTTCAACAAGTAGAAAATCTACAAGGATCGTAACTTTTTCAAATTTTCTTCTTTCTTCGTGTCATCTTATATCTAACACCCATTAACATAATTCGCTTTTATCCACTTGGTTGAGTTTCTCGACATCATAACTATAATGTCTGATGATGCATATTACATATTGCCGGATACATATGATATTTTAAATCAAATGTGATAATCTTCTGACTATCTCCTTAAGTTTTGTTTTTCCATTTATTAGGAATTCGTAGGATCATCGTCTCTGGTAGATCTCTTCATGCAAGACAACAAATGAACCGACAAAGATGAGAAGAAATGCATGAATGGAATCAGAATCAGAAAAGGAAGCAAACAGAATTGAACCCAAACTCATCTCAGATGGCCAGATACAAATCTAAAGCTCCGATTGATATGCCTTAGAGTACTACCGAATCCAAATAAATCATCCTCGTCACTGGTCATTTCAGAAGCGCCGTCAACCGGCAGCTCAAATCGGCAAATGGGGCAGGAGTTGTGCTTGGAAAGCCAGAGAAGAATGCAATGAGCATGGTAGACGTGCTTGCATGGCAACTGTTTGGCTTTAACGTCAACTTCGAGCAGGTCCATGCAAATGGCGCAGAGGAGGATCGGGTCGAATCCCAGCATGGACGAGGAGATTTCGATGGTAGGAATGGCTTCTACGGAAGCACTGGATGCTGGTTTTGGGCTCCGGGAGTGGGCCACGGAGGACACCCCATGGTTAGCGTCTTCAAACGAAACGGCGGGGGAGGAGGATGGGGAGTTTTTGAGGGTAGAGAGAGAGAGAGAGAGAGATTTGGACGAGAATGAGTAGTCGACGGAGGAGGAGAGGCGGAATTGGTGGCGGTCGGAGTCGGAGGCAGGATATGGTGGAGGAAGGTGGCGAGACAGTGAGGGCAGATGAGAGCTTGACCGGAATGTTGGAAAAACAAAAGAAGAAAGAAAAGTAGAAAGAGAAGTACTCAGCAATTTGCTTCTACTGCAATATTTATTTTTCCCTACTTCCAGAAGTAACAATAATAGCCTATATATATAGGCTGACAACCAACAGAAAATATCAACAATCACTTAAACCACGCACCCATAAAACTCGGTAAACTAAGACTCACGTCTCAACTAAACAACTCATCCATGAAACCCGGTCAACTTAGAATCACATCTCAACACTCCCTCTTGATTCAAAGTTACAGATGCCAAGTAATGTTCTAAAATAACAAAACTTTTCTTTTGATAACGCCTTAGTAAATATGTCCGCCATTTGTTCATCTGTGCTACAATACTTTAAAACGATTTCTTCCTTAGCAACAAGATCTCGAATGTAATGATGACGAAGCTCGACATGCTTTGATCTACTATGAAACATTGGATTCTTTGTCATGGAGATAGTTGCTTTGTTATCGCAAAATATCTCGGTTGCTCCTATTTGTTGTTGTTGAAGATCATAAATCATTCTTCTTAACCAAATGGCTTGATAAGCTGCAGATGCTGCTGCAATATATTCAGCTTCTGAGGTTGATAGTGCCACTGTTGCTTGTTTCTTTGAACTCCAAGTGATCGCTCCTGATCCTAGAGTGAAAACATTTGCTGAAATGCTTCGTCTGTCATCTAATGAACTTGCCCAATCGCTATCTATGAATCCATATAATATGAAATTAGAGACTTTAGAGTACCAAATTTCATACTCCAAAGTTCCCGCAATATAGCGCAAGACTCGTTTTGCAGCTCCATAATGAACTTGTGAAGGTTGTTGCATAAACTTGGAAATAATACCAACAGAAAATGCAATATCGGGTCGAGTATGGGTTAAATAAATTAAGCCTCCAACCAAGCTTTTGAACCGTCTAGTATCTGCAAATTCTGCTTCATCTTCATGCTGCAATTTTTCATTAATATTCATTGGTGTAGTGGCAGACTTGCACTTGAACATGCCAAATTTACTCAAAATATCTTTGGCATATTTCTTTTGTGAAATAAAAATCCCATCTTCAACTTGATATACTTCAAGACCAAGAAAATAGTGTAATAAACCCATGTCTGACATTTCAAATTCACTCATCATTTGAGACTTGAATTCATTGATAAGAGAAATAGAAGAGCGGGTATATATAATATCATCAACATAAAGACAGATAATGATGTAATCACTTTTACCTTCTTTCTTCACATACAAGGTAGGTTCATTCTCACTTCTCATATATCCTTGTTTTTAGAAATACCCATCAATCTTGCTATACCAAGCTCGGGGAGCTTGCTTCCATCCGTATAATGCCTTATTCAGCTTGTACACCTTTGTTTCATTGCCCTTCTTTATAAATCCTTCTAGTTGTGCTACATAGACCTCCTCTTTTAAATCTTCATTGAGAAATGCTGACTTGACATCAAATTGATAAACAAACCAATGCAATTGTGCCGCTAGTGCTAGAATAGTTCTTACGGTTTCAAAACGAGCCACTGGAGAGAAAGTTTCTTCGTAATCAATACCTTGTGTTGCGTATATCCTTTCGCCACAAGACAAACTTTAAGCTTTTGTACACTTCCATCCGCTGCAAATTTTGTCTTGAACACCCATTTCAAATTAATTGCCTTTTTCCCTTCTGGCAAGTCAGTCATCTCCCTTGTTTTATTTTTCTTGATAGCTTGCATTTCTTCCACTATTGCCTTTTGCCATTCTTCTTTTTCAGCCGCTTCCTCATAATGTATATGATCTGAAATAGTAAGAGCAAATTGACAAGATGCATATATGTCAGCCAAAGATCTATACTTGCGTGGTGGGGTTTCATCTGATGATTCTTCAGGAGAAGAATTGTTGCTTGGTGATGCTGAGCTTTGCGTGGTTGTAGAAGATTCAACAAATGAACTGGCAGGAGTGGGCTGTTGTTCCTCATCTGAAAAGATTTTCATTGTAATATCATTTTGTACCTGCTTGTTATCCCAATCCCAACTTGCACTTTCATCAAATATTACATCTCTTCTAATTAAAATCTTTTCACTAACAGGATTATACAATTTGTATGCTTTGGATTGAGTACAATAACCAATAAAAATGCATTTTTCAGATTTTTCATCAAGCTTTTGACGAACTTGAGCATGATTCAAAGCATATGCAACACACCCAAATATTCTTAAATGACTTACTGATGGTTTCCTTTCATGCCACGCTTCATATGGAGTTTGATTCATAACAGCCTTTGTTGGTGAGAGGTTCAATAAATAAACAGAAGTTCCAACAGCTTCTGCCCAAAAATGATTTGATAAACACCTTGCTTGCAGCATGCTTCTTGCCATTTCTACAACAGTTCAATTTTTCCGTTCAGCGACACCGTTTTGTTCTAGAGTGTAGGGTGCTGTTAACTCTCTATGAATACCATTTCCTTCACAAAACAGATTAAATTCTTTAGAAATAAACTCTCCACCTCGATCTGTTCGAAGAATTTTGATGTGACAATCACTCTGGTTCTCGATCATTGTCTTAAATATCTTGAACTTCTCAAAGGTTTCTGACGTGTTCTTCAGAAAATAAACCCAGCTCATGCGACTGTAATCATCAGTAAATAGTAAAAAATAACGACTCCTGCCCAAAGATTCGGTTTTCATTGGACCGCATAAATCAGCATGAATTAGTTCCAGATAATTTGTAGCTTTCCAACATGAAATAATTTCCTAGTCTGCTTGCCATAAATACATCTTTCACATAAATTAATTGAGCTAATTTTTGGTAACCCAAAAACCATACCTTTGTCATTTAGTAGCTTCAATCCTTTTATGTTGAGATGCCCATATCGCAAATGCCATAACGTTGAATCATCGTTTGCATTTGTAATAAGAGCAAAGTTCTCCATGCTGGATACATTCAAAGGAAACATCTTGTTTGAAGTCATGATAATTTGAACTCTTTTTCCAGATTTCTTGTTTGTAATGACACATGTATTATCATCAAACAAAACAGAATGCCCTCCAGCCATCAACTGTCCAACACTCAATAAATTGTATCCTAAATCAAGAACAAATTGAACATTAGTCAACACCTTGGCCATACCTTGATCAGTTTGGATTTCCACCGTGCCCATTCCTTCAACTTGCATCTCCTTTGTGCTGCCAAGCTGAACCTTCACCCTTTGTGTCTCATCAAGGTCTTTGAACAAAGATTTGGTGTCTGTCATATGGTTTGAGCATCCACTATCAACAAACCACATCACTAAGTTTCGAGGTGGTATCAATGCAAGCCATGAAAAGCTTTTCTTCTTCTTCATTTTCTGTTGCAAAATTTATTTGCTGGTCTTTATACAAGAGATTTGCCTGTATATGCCCGTATCTGTTGCAATGATAACATTGAACACCATTTTTTATGTTAACTTGCGCATTGTACTGCCTTTGCCCATCATTTCTTCCTCTACCCCTGTACGACCACGACCACCACGAAATCCTCCTCTTCCTCGACCTCTGTTTGCTGGATGATCGTTTTCACCATAGTTAGGCATTGCCTCATTCACTTGTAATGCATTCTCTTCATTCTTTTCTAGCAATCTGTTGATTATAGACTCATGTGCTTGAAGAGAGCCCATTAATTCATCAACATAGAGCACTGATAAGTCTTTTGCTTCTTCTATAGCAGCTACCACATGATCAAATTTGGTGTCAAGCTTCTCAATATTTTTGCAACAATTGTCTCATCTGAAATTTGCTCACCATAGGTACGCATTTGATTGACTATTATCATTGCTCTTGACAGGAAATCCATAATCAATTCACCATTTTGCATAAGTAAAGTTTCAAAATTACATCTCAAAGATTGTAGTTTCACCGTCACAACCTTTGAATCACCTTGAAACTCCTTCTGTAAAATTGACCATGCTTTCTTTGCAGTTGTTGCTGCTGCAATTCGAGAGAAAATGCTCTCGTGAACCGCTTACTGGATAATGAACAAAGCTTTTGCATACTTTCTTTTTATTTCTCTCAACCTTTCTTCCTCTTATGTGTTGATTTCTAGCAGGTCAACGAACCCATATTCCACCAAGTCCCATAGCTCCTGGGATATCAACAAAGTCTTCACCTTGATGCTCCAAAACTCATATTTTTCACCGTTGAAGACTGTATTGAGTGGTGTAGAGGAAGAAAAACCAGGAAACCCCAAAGAAGAGAAACTTGTCATTGCTTCAACTTGCAAAAGTCACACAATATCCACGGGACAAAGACAAGCTCTGATACCACTTTTGTTGGAAAAACGGAAGAAGAAAGAAAAGTAGAAAGAGAAGTACTCAGCATTTTGCTTCTACTGCAATATTTATTTTTTCCTACTTCCAAAGTAACAATAATAGCCTATATATATAGGTTGACAACCAACAGAAAATATCAACAATCACTTAACCACGCACCCATAAAACTCGGTCAACTAAGACTCACGTCTCAACTAAACAACTCACCCATGAAACCCGGTCAACTTAGAATCGCATCTCAACACGGAAGACAATGGAGGAGAGAATAGAGTTACCCTGGTTTCACAGTCGGGGCACCAGTATGTGTATTCTACGGTGGCTATGGCGGTGGAGAGCGGCATGTTTCTCTCTCTCTCTCTCCTGATTCTTTCGTCTCTGGCTTTTCCAAGACTCTGGACGGCCTCTTCTTAAAATTGAGAAATATTCATCTGGGTCGAGTGTTTATTACGATGGAGGTCAGAGGTGACCAAAGTGAAGCTTCTTCGCAAGAAATGAATCAAATCAAATTTATAAAAATATATTTCGTTGGTAATGCTTAAAATTTGGAGCAAACAAATAACATTATTAATTAAACAGACTTCAACAACTTCTTTCCCTATTAGTCTGATTTGCTTTGAATTAATATCCAAATCTATTTAATATATTTATTTGCATTGCTACAATTAATTTAACTTCTTATAGTTCTAATTCGGACTACTAGAACTCAAAAGTATAGAAGATGATTAGAAATAGATCAAATCAAAACGTATTGGTTGAAATTAGAACAATTTGAAGTAAATTATTGGCCAAAGAGAACCCACCGTCTACTATTGATAATCCAGATGACAGCAATTATGACAATGGTGAAGAAGAACAAGTCTTTGCTCCATTGCTGCATCAATGGCCAGAAACCAGAAACCATTGGCCTCGACTGCATGGCACAGAAGAAATAGAAAACATATCTTATCAAATTCAACTGTACATTCTGCATTTCGTGGTTGAATGCTACAGCCACAATTGCTTTCCCTCAATCGGGCTGAAGTCGATCTCAGCAATTTGTCTTCCTATTCAAAGGAAACACGCATAATTTAACGGAAAATATCTTACACTACCTACGACGAGATTCAATTCGATTCAAGGACAGAAAGAGAATCTTTGAAAA
>QAOC01053858.1:84059-133786 GCA_003255005.1 Begonia fuchsioides | reverse complement strand
TTACTTACTTGATCTCCTTAGCTTATGATCACTATTCTGAGTCCTTAAGGTTCCAATGAGCTTGCTTATATACCTTAAAATTTTAAAATGAAACAGTATAAGCAAAACCCGAAATACTCCCTTTTTACCAGAAACTTACAGCATCCATAACCTGAGCTATAGAACTCTGATAAAAACACTTAAGGTACCAATTTAATCCTTAAGATGTATACTCTATTTTTTTAGAAGACGTCGTGATCAGATGCTTAATTAAAGACATCATAAATTCTACATCTCTGAAATCGGGTATGACATGACCCTTTTGTGCATACCCGGTTTTTACATCAATTTCCGACATACACAACTTTTGCTATACTAGGCTGATTGATATAAAAAAAATACTAATATCAACCTTAGATTGTTATCTACAATTAACTAGAAGACGTCGAGACCAAATTTTAACTTATAAGTCTTGTACCAATCTCATTTCCAAAATCGGGCAGAATGCCCTAAAACATGTATATTCATGAAATTTCCTTGACTATTTCATGCATTCAAACAATAAAACGTCCACTCCATCCATTATAACTCATTTCAAACCATAAGTGAGCATTAGAGACGTGGTTAGGATGATTCTTACCTCAAAATATCCGGATTGAAGAGTAGAACACTTTACTCCGAAAGGTTGAGGGCAAATCACACTTCTTCTAACTCTAATCTCACCCTCTTCTACTAAAACCCTAATGCCCTTTCTTCACTCGAGAGAATTCAGAAAGGAGAGAGAGATTGTCGTGCATAGGCTGAACTTTTGTCTTGAGGTGGAAGGTGAAGAGTCACCACGAGGTGTCAACTTAAATCTCTTAAATATTTCATAACTTTTTCACCACAACTCCTATTGAGTTGTTTAACCTATCAGTATTCTCATTTTTATGTCTTCTACAATTTCTTAGAAGATTTCTTTGTCAATTAAGCTCATTTTTCACATGATAAAATGGGAAAATTGAAACTACCTCGTTATCGATCTTCAACCCGGTGGTTGTTACCAATTGTAAGTTTCCAAAATTCATAACTTTCTCTAGAAATCTCCAAATCGAGTAATGTTTGTTGCTATAGTTCCATCAACTAATTTACTCAATTTCATTAGATGGACTTAAACTCATTTAAAGAACTTATCTCTTCGAAAATCAGATAACTTTGTTCATCATTTAACATTGATAGGACTTACAGTACTTGGAAAAAAGTCGGGTGTTACACTCTTAACATCCATTTGAAATAGAGTGAAGTCTCTCTGGCAAGCATAGGCAAGAAGCATGCGAATTGACTCCATTCGGGCCACCAGTGCAAAGGTCTCCTCAAAATCTATACCTTCTTCTTGATTATAACCTTTTGCTACTAATCTTGCCTTGTTTCTAATGACAATGTCATGTTCATCTAGTTTATTCTTGAATAAGCATTTAGTTCCAATGATGGTGCGATCAATAGGTCTAGGAACTAGTTCCCATACTTGGTTTCTCTCAAATTGATTAAGTTCCTCTTGCATGGCCATAATCTAATTTTCATCTTTTATGGCTTCATCAAACTTATTAGGCTCTACTTGAGATAAAAATGCTACATTGGCCCACAGATTCCTAAGAGAGGCTCTAGTTTTAACTTCCAATGAGGGATCACCTACCACATCTTCTAATGGATGGCTTTTTGAATATCTCTACTCTTTAGGAAGGTCTCTATTAGTATGGTTCACCGGTTCTGATTCTAGAGAGGTTGGAAAATTTTCAGACGGAGTAACCTCAAGAGAGTGTTTCTCATTTTATTCAAGAGTCAAGGAATCTAGTTCTTTTACGAGTTCATCACTTTTGTCCATATTACTTGATTAAGAAGGTGATTCATCAAAAGAGACATGCATTGATTTTTCAACTACTAGAGTTCTCTTGTTGAATACCCTGTAAACTTTGCTATTCAATGAATATCCTAGAAGAATTCCAAAGTCGGGTTTTTAGTCAAATTCTCCTAGATTGTCCTTGGTATTCAGGATATAACATTTGCATCCAAAGGGCCTGAAGTATTTGACACTTGGGGTTTTGCCCGTCCAAAGCTCATAAGGGGTCTTTTCTAAGATTGGTCGAATTGATACTCGGTTAATTATATAACAAGCCGTGGCAACGACTTCAGCCTAAAAATAATTAGGAAGAGCATTTTCACTAAGCATAGTTCTAGCTAGCTCTTGCAAAGACCTATTCTTTCTCTCAACAAGTCCATTTTTTTGAGGAGTCCTAGGGGAAGAGAAGTTGTGATTGATACCATACTTAAGAAATAAAAAATCAAATTTCTCATTTTCAAATTCTCCTCCATGATCACTCCGAATAGCTACAATGGAGAGATCCTTTTCATTTTGAACTCTCTTCCTAAAAGATGAGAAAGTCTCAAAAGTCTCATCCTTAGATCTAAAAAAGAATGCCCAAGTGAATCTTGAGAAATCATCAACAATCACAAATGCATAATATTTACCACCTAGACTTGCTACTTTGGAAGGACCAAAAAGGTCCATGTGAAGGAGTTGAAGGGGTTTAGAGGAAGACACATTGCCTTTTGAAGAAAATGAACTCTTTGTTTGCTTCGCCATTTGACATGCATCACAAGATTTATCCTTCTCAAAAGATATTCTTGGAAGGCCCCTAACAAGATTTTTCTTTGAGATCTTAGCAAAGGTATCCATGCTAACGTGGCCTAGCCTCCTATGCCATGACCAACTATCAAGAGAAAAATTTGCACTAAAGCATTTTTCATCAAAACAAACAACATTATTCATATCAATAGTATAAACATTTTCAGATCTATGACCTATGAATAAAATTTTACTACTTGAGCTATCCTTTATTATGCATGTTTTAGGTTAAAAAATGACTCTATAGCCTTTATCGCATAGTTGACTAATACTTGAAAGATTATGTTTTAAACTGTCAACTAATAAAGCATTTTCATGGATATGGGAGGAATAGTTACCTATGCTTCTAATCCCAATTATTTTCCCTTTTTGGTTCCCTCCAAATGTGACATTTCCTTTCTTTTGTTTAATGGAAGAGAATTTTGAGGGATCTCCCGTCATATGTCTCGAGCATCCACTATCGAGATTGTAACGTCAGGTTTTTCCTTTTGCTTAATTAAATTTTTAGTTTACACATGTACCTACTTTAAACACTTTAAGGTAAAACTTATCAATTTGAAATCCTTAAGATAAAGTATAGCGGAAGACTTTTATTTAACTTCATGAAAATCGATTATATTCGTAATAAATAATCCAAAACATACTTGTACCTTAACGTTAAGACCAAGATATTACAAAACTGTTATAAACTAAACATAATATTATACATTAATTTTCAAACAAAACATTTTCATTTACTATAAACTAAACACAATATTATACATTAGTTTTCAAACAAAACTTTTCCATTTACATGAGCCACCCACCAGTCAAAATCGCACTAACAGCCACAATCTTCAGAAATGGACGTACTTCACCACTTTGAGCATCTATCAACGGTAAGTAGAATCCAAAGTATTTTTTTCATCACCTACATTACAAAGCTAATCTAATGAGCCAAACGCTCAGTAACTTAATCCATAATAATAAAACATTTATGAGACCTTTATGCATATGCTGCTTTATAAAAACAATGCAGTTTTCAGTATCGTTCATTTCATTTCTTTTCTTTCACTTAATAGTCCAGTTAATGTTGGTAATACTGTCTAGGGGAGAGTAGGCACCATTTGGTCCAACCTCTCGGGACAGCCAAACTCAACCCCGCCCAACATGTAACTATTTACGTACAATTTGTTCATTTCATTTCTTTCATTATTTGATCATTGAAGGTACCACGGTAGAGAGTAGACACCATTTGGCCTCCCTCGAGGCAGTCTAACTCGAGCTCCTCCTTCAACGACCCATTGCATATTATCATGAAAATCATGCATGTAAATTATTTTCGTATTTTTCTTAAAACCATGATGCATGAACAATTAAAATGCATGAATACAAAAACATGCAATAAAATATACAATTCAAACATTGCAGGCATTCTAAACATGCATCTTTATTCTAACACCAACAATCAAGTGATTCCTAACCTCTAAGGGGTCGACCGCAGCTCTTCCTAATTTTTGTACGGTGACTTGCGACATCCACAACTTTTTCTACATAGCTCCGAAGTAAGTGATTCTAACGGATATTAATCACTCTAAAAGTTTACTCTAATTCTTATGAAGGACATAAACTCTAATTCCTACTACTTCTTGACCGAATATCCAGAACTCTAACTTTGTTCATACTTAACTGATTTCACAACAACTAACATGAAATCATTCATATTTATCCTTACTGAATTTAGAAGAACTTAAGAGGATAGAAAATATTACCTTGAACTTCAGTTTCCACAAAAGCCTTAGAGTTTCCTACCTCACCTCTCTTGAGATATCTCACTTTCTCATTGTTTTCTCTCACATAACTTCTTTCTTTCTCAACCTCACTCTTCTCTTGATCAACATGAGAACTTCTGAGAAGATAGGGGAAAGAAATCTTGATGGGAGGGAAATGGCAGACCATGCCTTCTTATCTCTTAATTAAACAAAATCAACCTTTCCTTTACGCCCATCAATCGGATTTCCCCATGTTTTGGCTAACTTTTCAACGGCATGTATGAATGTGTCAACCTCTCGTCAAATTGTGTCGACCTAATCTATTCCCTAGAGTCCTTTGTGTCGGCCGCTCGTCTGTTGTGTCGACCGAAAATGTTTCCCGAGAGCGACTTGTGTCGACCGCTCGGTCCTGGGGTTGTCCGAAAGAATACTGAAGGACTATTTTGTGTCGACCCCTTCTTGATCCTGGGGTCGACCCAAAGTACTCCAAAGAGTTCTATTGTGTAAACCCTTCTTCGATCCCTGGGTCGACTGAAAGTATATATTGTGTCGACCCCTCTTCGATCCTGGGGTCAACCGAAACTATATATTGTGTCGACCCCTCTTCAATTTTGTGGTCGACCGAAACTATATCAAAATACCTTAACACTCTAATATTTAAGTGACATTCATAAAAATAATCTTAAACGCTTTCATCTTAAAATCACAAAATTCATAAAATAACTGAGGGTTGTTACGTTCTAGCCTCCTTAACAAAATTTTGTCCTCAAAATTTAGATGTCAAAAAGTTCAGGATACTTCGTCATCATGTCTTGTTGCCTTTCCCACGTGGCTTCCTCTATTGTATGTTTCTCCATAGGACTTTGACTAAAGGGATTTGTTTGTTTCTCAATTCTTTTGTTTTTGAATCCAAGATCCTTACCGGTTTTTCTTCATATGTCAAAGTAGGCTCGATGTCAATACTTCTATCTTCAATCACATGAGTAGTATCGCGTACTCATTTCCTTAACATTGAAATGTGAAAAACATTGTGGATTCCAGCCATAGATTGTAACACCCGACTTTTCCAAGTACTGTAAGTTCTATCAATGTTGAATGATGAACAAAGTTATCTGATTTTAAAGGAGATAAGTTCTTTAAATGAGTTTAAGTCCTTCTAATGAAATTAAGTAGATTCCTTGATGAAACTATAGCAACAATAATTTCTTGATTTTGAGGTTCGTAGAGAAAGTTATGAGTTTCGGAAACTTACAGATTGGTAACAACAACCGGGTTAAAGATCGATAATGAGATAGTTTCGGTTTTCCCATTTTATCATGCAACCAATGAGCTTAATTGACAAAGTGGTATTCTAAGAAATTGTTGAAGACATCAAAAGGAGAATATTGATAGGTTGAACAACTCAATAGGATTTTTGGTGAAAAAGTTATGCATTTTAGCAGTTGATGAATGAAAACTGAACTAAGGAAATGTGAACTTTTGGACGATTTTTTGTATTTCGTAAATTTGATAATCTTAAACTTACAATTTGAAGTTTATGTCTTCTACAAAGTTCAACAAGACTCAATAAGGAATAGAATGACGTTTGAATCATGAAAATCCGAGTTTTGTAGAAAATGTTATGAAACTTTTAACTTGCGGTTGACACCTCATGCTTGAAAGCCACCTCATGCTAACCTTTCAACTTCCACAATGAGACAAAACCGATTAAGTGCCTTGTAATGCTCTGAAGTTCTTCATTCAGCCACGAAACTTACCTCTTCCCTCTCCTTTTTTCTCTCGAATTTCAGAGTAAACTTAGGGTTTCTAAGAAAGAAGTGAAAACCGATCAATCTAGAACAAAGTTTAACCCTCAACCCTTTGGAGGAAAGTGTTCCTCTCTTCAATTCGGATCTTTTGAGGTAAGAATCATTCAAACCACTCTTTTAATGATTAAATTTAGTTTGAAATAAGTTATGAAGGTTGAATTGGATGTTTTATAGATTAAATGCATTAATTAGTCAAGAAAAGTTCATGCATAAACATTTTCGGTGCATTCTGCCCGATTTTAAAGAGGTAAGTGATACGAGATTCTTAAGTCCGAATTTCATCTTAATGTTTTATAATGAGTTGTAGTAGACATCTTAAGGATGAGAATGATATCTTAATCATGCAATTTGGATTTATACAGAAAAAGCTATAGACGTCGGCATTTAGGTCAAAAGCAGAACATTACGAGTTTGACTAAGATTGTCAACCTTTGTTATGTTTAGGTGATTAAAGTTACCCATTGGAGCTTTGAAGACTTTGACACGACAAACTTAAGCAAGGAAGACATGTAAGTGAATCTCACTCTTGTTTTAAGTGGGACTACATCACAAAGAGAGTGTTTGGGTTTGTTTGGTAGATAGTAAGGAGTTACGTAAGATAAAAATGTAGGATATTATGTATTGATTCTGTTTGGGGTGCATCACACCGTGCACTGACCCAATAATATGGGTTTGATTGGTGTATGATTGTCATTGAATTGTGGATGTATGTATTTATGTATCGCTTAGGTACGTAAAGAATAAAAAATAGCTATAGAAGTCAATGGACTTACCTTTGGAGACGAATGTGCTATGTTGACTGTTTTTAAGTTAAGCATGCTATAGAGAGATATGTTTACAAATACAGCATGAAATGTTATTAAGCATTGCACGAAAGTATCATGCATCATGTTTTACAAAGAATACGAAAATGTTTTCAAGCATGGTTTTCAAATGTCGCCCAACGATTGATGAGCGTGGTATGGAACACTCTCATCATTCATGCATGAATTGTACATAAAGGTTAAGAAACAAATCCGTGAGGGGATGGCGATACGTAACGCCCGAACGGACAGAAATTAAGAAATGCTATGAAACACCTCCGTGAGGGGATGGCGATACGTAACGCCCAAGTGGACAAGTGTTATGAAACGGATATGTGAGGGGATGGCGATACGTAACACCCAAACGGATAAAAGTTAAGAAAATGTCAATGAAATGTTAAGAAATAAATGAATATGCATATTTTAAAAAGTTCATGATCATGTTAGGCATGTAGGATCACCTGATTTCTTACTGAGCTTTAGGCTCATTGTTTAAGCTTTGTGATGTAGGTGATGAAGAAGAAGTTGAGGGTGATAACCCTCCATGTTTAATGTAGAATTTTCAGATCGGGATGAAGGCATTCCACGCTGAAGGTTTGAATCGTTAAGTGTCGACCCGTGGGAGATGTATGAAAAAGAACAAGTACATGTTTTGAAAAGTTTATATATGTGTAAATAAAACGTTTTAAGTACTTAGTTTTGCTGAATACAATGTTATGTAAGAAATGTTTTGCAATGTATGTTGTATAACTTAATATTATTGACCACTACGATTTACGTTTTAAGTACATAGTTTAAGTTTTGTATGCATTTTATGAAGTAAAGTAAGTGACCAAATATTACATATGATTTTCTTCTTAAGATTACTATTTTATTACTTACGTAAGGAGGATGTGACAATGGCAACCAAAGATAACAGCCATCCAAGAGGCTAAAGACCTCAAGATTCTAAAAGTCGAGGAACTCATCGGATCTCTAATGACTCATGAGATCACAATGAAAGAAAATGAAAAGGAGGCAATTAAGGAGAAAGAACCAACTAAGAATAGGGACATCGCTCTCAAGATATCCTCTAGCAAAGAAGAGAAAACCGAAAACGAAAGTGAAGAGGATGATGAAGATGTTGCCCTTATTACAAGGAAATTCAAGAGGTTCCTTCAAAGAAAAAGGATGAAAGGAAAGGACTTCTCAAGAAAGGAAAAGCACCCTAAGGAAGAGGAAAAAAAAGTCAAGTGCTATGAGTGTGGAAAATCAGGACACTACAAGTCTGAGTGTCCAAGAATTAAGAAGCATCCCAAGGCTTACAAGAAGAAAGTCATTAAAGCAACTTGGGATGACAGTGACTCTTCAAGCTCCTCATCCGAAGATGAGGAGATAGCCAACATGTGCTTCATGGCAAAGGAGGACAAGGTACTTGACTCCTTTAGTGATTTAGAAAATCCTGATGAGGATAATGAATTTTTTGATGCCTTCAATGACTTATTTAATGACTTCAATATCTTGAAATCTAAATATGAGGATTTAAAAAAGGAGCATGCTGCATTAGTTAAGATGCATGATAGTTGTAAAACTGTTGGAAATGATGAGTTGGAAACTCTAAAGAAAAAGAACCTTGACTTAAATAATATAGTTCTCAAGTTCACTAACGGTAGTAAGAAATTGAACATGTTGTTAGGAAGTCAAAGGGTGACATTTAAAAAGGCCGGCTTAGGTTATGAATCACACACTAAGAAAAAGAACTATAAGAACTTCTTTGTGAAACCTAGTGCTTGCAACAAATGCAATAAAATAGGACACCAAGCTTTTACTTGTCCTATGAACTCTAAAGTTAGAAAAACAAAGATTGTTAAGAAATGGGTTCCCAAAGGAACTAATGCTAACTCTCTAGGACCCAAAATGGTTTGGGTACCTAAGAAACTTGTTTGATTTGTCGTATAGGTAGAAGTCTCCCTTGCAAAAAATCTGTGGTACCTTGATAGCGATTGTTCGAGGCATATGACGGGAGACCCTTCAAGATTTTCTTCCATCAAGCAAAAGAAGGGGAATGTATCTTTTGGAGGAAATCAAAAGGGGAAGATTATAGGTATTGGCAATATCGGTAATCTTTCTTCCCCTATTATTGAAAATGCTCTTTTAGTTGATGGTTTAAAGCATAATTTATTGAGCATTAGTCAACTTTGTGATAAGGGATATAGGGTAATTTTTTAATCAAATTCCTGCTTATTAGAAGATAGCTCAAGCGGTAAAATTTTATTTACTGGCTATCGATCTGATAATGTTTATACAATTGATTTGGATAATGTTGCATGCTTTGATGAAAAATGTTTTAGTGCAACTTCCTCTCTAGATAGTTGGACATGGCATAGGAGATTAGGCCATGTTAGTATGAATACCTTAGCTAAGATTGCTAAGAAGAATTTAGTTAGAGGCCTTCCAAAGATTTCCTTTGAGAATGATAGGATTTGTGATGCATGTCAAATGGGGAAACAAACAAAATCCTCATTTTCTTCTAAATTTGTTATTTCAACCTCCAAACCTCTTCGGCTTCTCCACTTAGATCTTTTCAGCCCTTCTAAAGTAGCTAGCCTAGGTGGCAAGCATTATGCCTTTGTAATTGTTGATGATTACTCAAGATTTACTTGGGTATACTTTCTTAGATCTAAGGATGAGTCTTTTGAGACCTTTTCTTCCTTTAAGAAGAAAGTTCAAAATGAAAAGGATCTCTCCATTGTAGCTATCGGTCGACCCAATCACCAAATTCTCTTATACCTCCGACTCTCTCTTCTCAAATGGCTTCCACCTCAAAAATTCCAGTCAGAAGAAAGAGGGCAGCAGATAAATCAAAGGTTATTGCAACCTCCTCCTCTGCTCCGCCCACAGAAATGGCGCTGTTGCCGGGGACAAAAACTCAACCCTCAGAGCTGGATAATTTCTTTTTCCGAAAACAAAGCAGCCAAGATAAGTTTTATTCCATCTTTCAGAACAAGCCTCTCATTTTAAGTAGGATATATGAGCATAACTCTATTCCTGGAATATATATCAAAGAAGGATGTGAGTTTCTAGGAATTTCAGAATTATTATCCTTCTATGGTCCCTATTCTGAAAAGGCTGTGAGATTATTCTATGCCAATTTATATTACACTCAGAATCTGTTCGTCCTTAAGAGCTATGTATTTGGAAAGAACATACAATTCACGAATTATCAACTGAATATAATTCTGAATTGTACATCCAATGGAAAAATTGAGACATATTATGAGCAGCACTCCCAGCCTACAATCATGACGGATGACGAGTACTGGACTTTTCTTAGACAAATCGGGAAGAATCCCAATTCAGTGCCTTATCAACCTAAGGCCAGTGATCTCAACATAGTGGCTCGCCTAGTCCATCACTTTCTAACCTATAATCTATTACCTAAGGATGGACACAGAGATTACATCAGCAACATGGAGTTGTATGTACTCTTTATGTTCTTTAGAAGTCGTCGCATTGACATAGGATACATCATCATGCGACGGATGATGGAAGTCATCGATAGAGAATCCAAGTCTTTACCTTTCAACCTCCTCATAATGGAAATTCTTCGCCAAAACGGGGTTGAGATTCCTTCTTCTAAGCCAATCACCCGCGTCAGAATATTTTGACAAGTATAGCTCTTCGACTCTTGCACAAATGGGCTTAGCTCAAGATGAGGATGAAATTTTGAAATTCAAAGAGGTGATAGCTAAGCCTCTTGCTCGCCAGACCAGTGATGATGCTGATATTAATCCCGAGCATAGATCTTCTTCCCGCTCCCAACAGATTATTACTTTGATGGAAGAACGTTTTGACTTGCTGATGGGACAGATTTCAAACCTAGCATCCACAGTAGATTCTCTTATCCACCATAATGATACTCTTCAAAGGTCAATAGATTCCCTTGCTGCATCCAATTTTGACCTTCATTACAAGGTTGATTTTCTTCATGACAACCTTGAGAGGTGGTACTATAAATGGTGTGAATCTAACTTGAGGCAAGGTATGTCTGGACCTCCTAATTCTGCTCAAGATCCCTCGCCAATTCCTTCGTCGTTTCCCTCTCCTGTTCAATCTCCAGATCTCTCCTCAGGACATACACTGACAGTTAATCTCATGGAAGAAGAAGCTACTACCCCTGTTGTTGTTCCTGCACACTCTTCCTCTCCTGGCACAGTTGTGCTACCCACTCCATTGACAATGGAGCCTCCATCTGCTGCAGCAACCATTATTATTGATTCTCCTATCTCCTCTCCAGCCGAAGAGTAGTATAGAAAATTTCCTGTGTCTTAGGAAAATTTCTTGTTTTCCTTTTTTTTGTATCAACAATGTTATTTTTTATAAGTGATGGGCTTAACTATTAACTTCTTGAATATTCTATATAATCATGTCTGTGTTTACTCTTTTCGATAATGTCAATGGGGGAGAAAATGCATAAGTTATACTACTTTATCACAACACATAAGCTATGATAAGTTGTGATAATCTTTCTTGGATATGAGTGTCTTTGTATGGGGGAGTATTCAATATCTATTATGCATGCTATATCTATGGGGGAGCGATTTATCTTTCAAAAGTATTTGTCATCATCAAAAAGGGGGAGATTGTTAGCTTTAAAAGTATGTTTAAAGTAATCAATTATTTTTTATGATAACTATGCAAGATGAGCATGAAAGATAAAATTGATAAAGGAAACTACTTCACAATTATTAAATTAGACTTAACGATTCATGAGAAATACCCTCATTGAAGGGTACAATTAAAGTCTAACTATTTTGTTTAAGTGCTGCAGAAAATTCTATTTGTGTCGACCCTTACCTTGTTTATGTCGACACTTAGATAATCCAGAAACTTAGCTTACTTAGTTGTGTCCACCCTTAGTTATATGTGTCGATCCGTTTTCAAAACAGAAGCTTAGCCTTTCTAATTTGTGTCAAACCTTAATCAAAACAGAGGCCGAGACTTTCCAATTGTGTCGACCCATGGTATCCTTGTGTCGACCCCTGTCCAAAACAGAAGCTAAGTCTCAACCCAACGTATAAGTTTTGTCGACCCACCTATACATATTGTGTCGACCCAATCTGGCAGAACAGTGAGTAAATGTTTCGACCCATCCAAATCTTTTGTGTCGACTCCAGAGAAGAATCTGTGTCGACCATACCAAAATCTGTGTGTCGACCCTACCTGCACAAAATATGTCTCTGCCAAACCCATTTGTGTCGACCCCATTATAATTATGTCGACCCTAGCTTTTTCCAAAGACGTATTCCTTAGAAGTTGTGTCGACCGAACAAACATTGTATCGACCCTAGCAAATTCCAGAGAAGGATTTGTCTAGGTTGTGTCGACCGCACATACATTGTGTCGACCCCAACAATTTTCAGAGAAGATTTTTTGTCGACCCCAACAACATTTGTGTTGACCCAATTCAGCAGAACAACACCAATGGTCAAAAACTTCACAACGGCTATATTTTGATGTGTCTACCGGCTTGTGCTTTGTGTCGACCCCAGAAGGACTTGTGTCCACCCAACTGGACAATTTTGCAGTAATCTATAAATAGATGAAGCGGTCTCATTTTTTACCAACGATTTTACCAAGAGAAAACTACGCCGAATTGCTGCAAATTTTATTTCTCAAACTTTTACTCTCTCAAATCCTTGTACCCAAACTTGTATATCATCCTTGAGATTGAGTGAGTCGGTTTATTAAAAACCGTATAAATTGTAATTTGCTCTTTGAACGATCATTGTAAAAGGGGTGACGCTCCTTCAAGAAAAGAGTCAAAAGGTTTGATTGACACCCGTAAGTTAATCGGAGTAAATTTTGGTGAGAAGTTATACCTTGGCTTCATCGGCCTGAATACCATCCTTGGATATAATGAATCCAAGGAAGTAAACTCGGTCTTGGCCGAATGTACACTTCTTCAAGTTTCCATAAAGCTTTACTTTCCTTAGTGTTTCAAACAAGAGCCGAAGGTGTTCTCCACTGTATAACAAGATATCATCAAAGTACACCACTATGAACTTTCTCAAAAATTCTCTCAAAACGTGGTGCATCAATCTCATAAATGTGCTCGGGGCAATTGATATCCAAAAGGCATGACTAGCCACTTGTAAAGCCCATACTTGGTTTTAAAGGCAGTTTTCCATTCATCCCCTTCTCTCATCCTAATTTGATGGTAACCGCTCTTCAAATCAACCTTGGAAAAGATTCTGGAACCGTTAAGCTCATCCAACATGTCTTCTAGTCTCATAATTGGATAGCGGTATTTGATGGTTATCTGATTAATTGCTCGGCTATCTATGCACATTCTCATTGTGCCATTCTTCTTGGGAACCAACAACGAAGGCACAACACATGGACTAAGGGATTCTCGAACGTGACCATTCTTTAATAGTTCCTCTACCTGATTGTTCAACTCTTTAGTATCATCGGGATAGATCCGATAAGCTGGACTATTTGGCAAGATGGCCTCAGGCTGAAAATCCACTTGGTGCTCAATACCTCTAAGGGGTGGTAATTGAGTAGGTAATTCTTCAGGAAATACATCTTCAAACCTTCTAATAGTTCTCAGACCGCCTTAGGACAAGTGGTTAGTTCTTCCATCCTCTCCTTGAACATTAATAGGATTAATGGTTCACCACTCAAGACCGATTTCTTTAGTTCTTTCTTCGACATAAACAATTTGTAGTGGCTTCCTTCTCCCTTCTATAACTCTCATCTAATGCCACCTGCTCCGGGCTTCAGGGTGCGAGTTTGATCAGTCTTCCTTCATGCTTGAATGAATAAAAATTTGTGAAGTCATCATGAATAACTTTTTGATAAAATTGCCACTGCCTCCCGAGAAGCAAATGACCGGCACTCATAGGCACTACATCACAAAGTACTCGGTCCTTATATCCACCAATAGCAAACTCAATAACAGCTTGTTTAGTCACCTTAATGTCTTCCTTATCTTTCAACCACTTAAGCAAATACGGTCGAGGGTGTGAAGTTGTTTGCAATTTCAACTTCTCCACCATTTTTTTTTTAAAACCACATTGGTACAACTCCCCCCATCAACAATGACAGAGCATACTTTCCCCATCACCAAACACCATGACACACCTTGACTTCGTGAAGCCAAAGAATGTGCGCGGAAAAATTGAATTATCACTCGGTCTTGTTGAATAAAAATTGAATAAAAATTGAATTATCACTTGGGGCACGATATTAAGGATGAAAATGATGAATAAAATGTAGATGAAGATGAAAATACGAAATGAAATGACAATTCTTGGATATGACTCACCAAGATTTGCTGCAAGAACACAAATGAGGAATACTCTCGGATATGACTCACCGATTAGAATAAACAATCAACGGTTGATGCACTTGACTGATTGAATAATCTGTGAAAATCACAATCAACAACAATCACTTAATCTTATTACAGATTGCAATGCATTGTATATATAGACTCCTAAAGGCATTAATTTGTGACTCTAAAGAAAAGATACAACCCTTGAAGAGAGAAAACTCTTCAAAGTTACAACTCTATAAATAGATATAAAAGGAAGACACAACTTTTGAAGAGAGACAACTCTTCAAAGTTACAGCTCTGTAAATAGATATAAAAGAAAGACACAACCTTTGAAGAGAGACAACTCTTTAAAGATATAACTCTTATAGGGTTACAATGTTTCAAAAGTCACCAAAGTGATATCTTTTGGAAACATTGCAATCTTATTATGACTCCAGCAAATGAAACATTACATAATAATATAACATGCTAATTAAATAAACATATTTATTATTCAACTTCTGGGGTTGTTTCTTCGAGAGTGGCTTATTCAAATAACTTCTTTAGCTAAATCCCAATGTAATACATGCTTAGGAAGCTCCATGTCCATAATTGAAGGGTTCGTCTCCATATTATGCTCCATATACTTTGCTACAAAATAAACAAGTTTGTTAGCTAAAGTCTTGGCTCTTGACCTTGTAATCGCACTTTCAGGCACATCACACCAGCTATGAAAAATATTTTCTCGCTGCATGTGCTCACCTATGGCTTGAGTGGCCAAAACTCTTCGTATTACCAAGAGGTGTCCCTATTGCGCTTGACAAACTTCTTCAATTTGTTCCTCTTCTTCACGAGTCTCTTCTATCTCTTCTTCCTCACTAATGACTTCTTCAGTTTCCTCTCGAATCAAGATAACTCGTTTATTGGGACATTGTGAAGCAATGTGTCCAAGGTCGAGGCACTTGAAACACTTGATTTCCCGAGCCTTTGGTCTTGTAATGTCTTGGGTTTCCTTCTTTTGTTCCACAGCTTTTGATGGCAAATTTCTAGTTGATTGCCCATTTTCTTCAACCTTTGATGAGGGCTTCAATGGAGTGTTCGGTTTAGAGTGAATCGGGTACTGATTTCTTTTCCCTTTCTCCTAATTTGCCTCTCCACTTTCAGTGCTAATTGTACTGCACCGTCCTTTGACTCGAAAGCTTTTAATTCAACAATATCTCCAATCTCTTTCTTGAGCCCTTTCACAAACCTTGCAAGCACCAACTCCTTGGGTTCCTCTAACCCACACCTCATCTTCAAAGTTTCAAACTCTATAAGGTATTCTTCAACTGTGGATGCTTCTTGCTTGGCTTTGTGATTGTAACATGAGTTCTTGTCGGTAATGTATAGGTACAAACCTTTTTCTTGTCAATGGCTTCATCAATCTCCAAGTCATAGGCTATTGATCGTTTCACGTCTCCTCTGGGATTTAACATTTTCCCACCACAAATGCGCATAACCGAATAATTCCAAAGCTACTAACTGTATTTTCACCTTGTCAGAATAGTTATGGAATTCAAACACTTTCTCAACTTTATCCAACCAATCGAGGAAAACATCACCATTACCATTGCCATTAAATGGTGGCACACTAACCTTAATGTGCTTCAATTCTTCATCATAACCACGCTGAACACGTTGTGCTCCTCTTCGTCATTAAACGAAACTTCTTCCTCAGAATCGGTCGGTAGAACTCTTCTCCTCGCATTTCTAGTTCTTCCTCGGGACCTTGGGGCTTAAGGACTTTGTCTATTTAACTCTCTTACCTTCCCCATGAGTCACTGGAGAATGGTAGAGTAGAATATCGGCCGTACTCCTCAAGGAATTTGTCTCCTCGCATTGGTTTCACGGGCTTGTTGGGTATTGGCTGTCCTCCTCGTTATCATGATAACACTTAGAGTAGAATATCGGGTAGGGAATGATGTTTACGGAAAGAGGATGGCTCTGATACAAACTGATGTGCCAGTGGTATCGGACGACACAACACAAACGGTGTGGAATTGACAAAACGAAGAACAAACTCTACAATCTTACACTTGTATCCCTCTTGCACGTTAATAAAACTTACAAACACACGGATATTACTAATCGGTTGAAATGTAAGGCTGTTTGGAGGATTCCTCAACAAACTAAAAGCAACAAATGCTCTGGATATTATATGTTCCACAACCCCTTACCAAATGAGCTAAGGAAGGCTTATTTAGCCTCTGAATTATAGCCATCACGTTTTTTTTTCAATTCTAGTTAAAACATGTTAACAAAAAGTATGCTGCAAAGTATTTTTCAGATGAAAAAGTAGTGTGAAGTCTTCCGATGTAGTTTTTATAAAATGTGTTAAAACAGTATTTTCTTATGCATATAAAGCAAGTATGAAAATGAGATGTGACATTTTGTTTGGTCTCTTTACCAACCGATGGGAAGCCATGATGTCGTTTGGACAATTAAAAATCTAAAAGACATGCAAAAAGTTTGTATGATGTACAAAAATATTTGTGTATTTCCAGAAACATTAATTCAGCTTTATAACATACTGATTGCATAAATGGAGTTGTTAGGCGCCATTTGAGCACATTTGAGCGGCGAAGGGAAAATTCATACTAAGTACTACTACCTTTTGTCTACTGCAAAAAAAACATTTGTTTGGCTTCTTGACCTACAGAGGGATTAGAATTGTTTGGCAACATTTCAGCAGGTTTAAAAATTGCACATAAAATTTGTACAACATATGAAAATGTTTTGTGAACTGTGTGAAACTTTTGTTTGGAATCTTAACCTATATAGGGGCTTAAATAAAGTCATTTGGCACCGTTTAAGCAGGTTTGAACGATGCTAGAAAGTTTTTACGACGTTCGAATGAAGTTGTTTGGTACAATTTAATTAGATTATGATGATGTGCAGAAAGTTTGTACAACATACAAAAAAGTTTTGTCCACTGGCTAAAAATGTTTGTTTGGACTCTTAACGTACTAAGGGGCTTCAATAGAGTCGTTTTTTTTTAATTTTAAGCAGCTTAAGACAATGCGCGCAAAGTTCGTACAACATGCAAAAATGTTTTGTGTGCTTTCTTATATGTTTGTTCGTCATCTTAACCTACCGAGATACTTAAATGGAGTCGTTTGGAAGAGCATCTACAAATGATGCACTGAAAATTTGTACGTTGTACCAAAATATTTTGTACGCTATACAAAACATTTGTTCGGTGTCTTAAACTACCATTGAGCTTGAATGTAGTGGTTTTACGACATTTGAGGAGCTTTTAAAGACACGCGAAAAGTTCGTACGACATACAAAATTTTTTTTGTTCGCTGCCAAAAATGTTTTTTTTTGTCTTAATCTACCGAGGGGCTTTAATTGAGCAAATTGGCAGCATTTAAGTAGGTTTCGCCAATGCATTGAAAGTTCATACAATGTATTAAAATGTTTTGTGTCATTCCCAAAATGTTCATCCGGTATCTAAACCTACTGAAAGTCTTAAATGGAGTCCTTTACAGTCAATTGAGCAAGTTTAAAAGATGCACAAAATTTTGTACAACGTACGAAAATATTTTAGACGCTGCCCGAAATGTTTGTTCCTATCTTAACCTACTAAGGGGCTTCAATTAAGTCATTTTGAGGCATTTCAGCATGTCGAGATGATGCGTTCTTTAATCAAGTTTAGCCGACACATGAAAATTGTATATGACGTAACAAAACATTTTTCACACTGCCATAAAAGTTTTGTTCTCTATCTTAACCTTGTGAGGGGCTTAAATGGAGTCATTTGGTGCCAGTCGAGCAGGTCTAAACGACTCACGGAATATTGCTACGATGTACAAAATTTTTTGGCGCTATCTGAAACATTCGTTCTGCATCTTAACCCCTTTAGGGGAATTAATGGAGTCGTTTAGCGACATTTGAATAGGTTCAGACAATTCCTAGAAAGTTTGTATTATGTACCAAAACATTTTGTTTGTTGCCCTAAATGTTTGTTAAAATTTTAAACTTACCAAAGGGCCCCTAATGTTTGTTTTGTGCCTTAATCTCCCTAGGGGTTTGAAAATAGCTGTTTGCAGCCATTTAATAGGTTTAGACAATGCACATAATGTCTGGACGACGTACCAAAATATTTTGGGCTCTATTTGAAATGTTCGTTTTGTATCTTAATCTCCCAAGAGACATTAATGGAGTACTTCGACAACATTTAAGCAGGTTCATACAACATGTAGAAAGTTCATATCACGTACCAAAATATTTTTCCATTGGCCAAAAATTTTGTTTGCGATCTAAACCTACGAACGAGCTTAGATGTTTGGGGCCATTTAAACTGGCTTGGACGATGCATTCAAATTTTGTACGATGCACAAAAAACATTTTGTGCTCTCCCAGAAACATCCATTCTGCATCTTAACCTACTAAGTGGCTTGAATGGAGTCGTTGGGCCCCTTTCAGGCAATTTTCTGACAACGAGTGGAATATTGGTACGACATACAAAAACATTTTGGGCGCTGCCTAAAACATTTGTTTGCATCTTAACCTATCGAGGGGCTTCAATTGAGTTGTTTAGCAGAATTTGAGCAGTCTCAGATGAAGCACAGAAAGTTGGTACGAAGTACGAAAACAATTTTTGCACTGCCCAAAACTTGTGTTCAGCATCTTAACCTACCGATGATCTTAAATTGAGTCATTTGGCAGCAATAAAAGTTTGGATGATGCATGCAAATTTTGTACCATGTACCAAGAAACTTTCTCTGGTGCCCAAAATGTTCGTTCGTCATCTAAAGCTACTTAGGGGCTTTAATTAAGATGTTTGGCACCAATTGAGAGGTTTTAGACAACGTGCAGAAAATTTGTACGACGTACTAAATGGTTTGTGCAATGAAAAAATCATTTGTTTTGTGTTTGAACCTATTGGCACATGAATTGAGTAGTTTGATGGCATTTGACCAAGTTTGGATGACGCGTGAAACTTCGTATCAAAAGATTTTGTTCACTGCATGAAATTATTGTTAAATGTTTTGTGCACTGCCCAAAATGTTTTGTACATTATCCAAAATGTTTGTCTTACAGCTAAACCTACTGAGGGGCTTGAATGGAGTTTTTTGGAGCCATTATTTTAGCAGGTTCATAAGACGCGCAGAATGCTAGTACGACGTACGAAAACATTTTGGCCATTCATAAGACGCGCAGAATGCTAGTACGACGTACGAAAACATTTTGGCCACTGCCCAAAATGTTTGTTCTTCATCTTAACATACCGAGGGGCTTGAATTGAGTTGTTTGGCGGCATATGAGCAAGTTTGGACAACAAGTGTAAAGTTCATAAAATGTACCAAAACATTTTGTGCACTACCGAAAATGTTTGTCTGGCATCTAAACCAACCACGGAGCTTGAATTGAGTTGTTTTTTAGCATCATTGGAAAGAGTTCAAACGATGCAAACAATTTTTTTACGACGGACGAAAAGTTTTTTTCGGTCCCCGTAATGTTCGTTTCACATCTAAACCTACCGAAGAGCTTGCATTGAGTTATTCGGTCCCCGAAAGTTTTCTATGATGGACAAAAATTGTTTTTTTTCTGCACAAAACATTTGGTTGGCCTCTTAGCCTTGTGAGGCATGAATGAAATCATTTTGCGGCATTTGAAAAGGTTTGCACGATGCATGGAAAGTTTGTACAATGTACCAGAACTATGCGCTGTTCGAAACATTTTTTTAACATCTAAACCATCGAGGGGCTTGAACTTAGTTGTTTGGTTGAAGTTATGTAGGTAAAGACGACATGCAAAAAGTTTGTACAACGTACGGAAATGTTTTGTCCACTTCCCAAAACATTTTTTCTGCATCGTAACCTATCTAGGGGTTTGAATGGAGTCATTTGGCACCATTTGAGTAGGTTCAAGAAGTTTTTCCAAAGGAAAAAAACATTTTGTGAGCTGCTTCAAAATTTTGTTTTGACGTGCGAAATGTTTGTATGATGTCGAAAAAGGTTTTGTGCGCTAGCGGAATAGTTCATTCTGCATCTTAACCTACCTAGGGCTTGAAATTGAGTCGTTTGAAGGCATTTGAGTAGGTTTTAATGACATGTTCAAATATAAAACATGTAACAAAACATTTTGTACGCTGCTCAAAATGTCATTTCTTATCATTTGAGCAGGTTCAATAGAAGCACTAAATATTGTACGACATAAGCAAACACTTTGGGCACTGCTCAAAACATTCGTTGTCCATCTTAACCAACAAAGGGGCATGAATTGAGTCGTTTGGCAGTATTTTAATATGTTCGTACAACATGTGGAAATTGTACCACGTGGCAAACATTTGGTGCACTGCATAAAATGTTCATCTGCCATCTAAACCTAACAAAGATCTTCAATTGAGTTTTTTAGCGTCATTTGAAAAAGCTAAAGCAATGCACGAAATGTTCTTATGAAAGACTGGAAACATTTTGTGTGCTTCCCAAAAGTTTCTTTTGGCCTCTTAACTTCTTGAGTGGCATTAATGGAATCGTTTGGTTGAATTTGAGTTAGGTCGATCAACACGTGGAAAGCTCGTACCACAAAATGTTTGTATGACTTATAAAAACATTTTTTGCGCAATCTAAAAGAGTTTTGACAACGGATAAAATGTTTGTATGACTAACAAAAACATTTTGTGCCCTACCCAAAATGTTTGTTTGGCCTCTTAACTTCCTGAGGGGCATGAATGGATTCGTTTGATAGCATTTTAGCTACTTCAGACAACGCGTGGAAAGCTTGTACAAATAACCAAAACATTGTATGCCTTATTTCAAATGTTTGTTCGGCAATAAACCTAGACAATGTTTGCACTATTCGTATGACGTTAGAAATAATTTTGTACAGTACAAGAAATATTCTTTTTATGTCTTAACCTAGTGACGGGATCGCAAATGAGTGGTTTGACAACATTGAAACATGTTTAAATGGCAGGTGAAAACTTTGTAACACGTACAAAATCATTTTGTGCACTGACCGAAATGTTCATCTGACTTCTAAACCTATCAAGGAGCTTCATATGAGCTGCTTGTGCCATTTGAAAGAGTTCCAATAATGCCTCAAAAGTTTTTCCAATGAACAAAAATGTTTTGTGCACTACCCGAAATGTTTGTTTTTTATCTTAACCTCTTAAATGGACTCCAATTAAGTCATTTGGCAGCATTTGACCAAGTTTTAATTACACTTAGAAAGTTCGTACAAAGTACAAAAACATTTTTTCCATTGCAAGAATTGTGTATTTGGTATCTCAAAGTAATGAGGGGCTTAAATAAAGTCATTTGGGGCCATTTGAGCAATTTTAGAAGACCCGTGCAATGGCCTACGATGTACAAAAACATTTTGGGCATTGCTTGAAACTTTCGTCCTTTGTCTTAACCTACTAAGAAGCGTCAATTGAGTCGTTTGGTGACATTTGAGTAGGTTTGAAGAACACGTGGAATGTTAGTATAACGTACCAAAACTTTTTGTGCATTGTGCACAATGTTTGTCCGACATCTAAACCTATTGAGGAACTTAAATTGAGTTGTTAGGTGCCATTTGAAAGAGTTTGGACGACACACAAAATTTTGTACGAGTATGAAATTTTTTTTTTTGCGCTGCCAAAAATGTTTGTTTGGCATCTATACCTTCCAAAGGGCTTGAATTGAGTTGTTTGACACCATTTAAAAGAGCTAATACGATGCATAAAAAGTTTGTATGATGTACAAAAATATTTTGTGTGATGTCCAAAACAATTGTTTCTAATCTTGACCTCCTGAGGGGATTGAATAGAGTTATTTGGCAACATTTGAGCAGGTTGAGACAACATGCAAAAAGTTTTTACGATATAGGAAATGGATTGTGTGCTGCCCAAAATGTTTGTTCCACGTCTTAACCTACCAAGGTTCAAAATGAGTCATGTGGTGGTATTTGAGTAGGTTCAAATGACACATTGAAAGTTTGTACCATGTACCAAACAAAAACATTTTGTGTGCTGCTGGAAAAATTCATTTGGCATCTAAACCTACTGAGGGGCTTGAATTTAGTAGTTTGGCACCATTTGAAAGAGTTTGGATGATGCACGAAAATTTTGTACGACGTACGAAAATATTTTGTGATCTGCTCCAAACGTTCATTCAACCTTATGACCTCTGAGGGGCATGAATGGGGTGGTTTGTAGCCTAATAAGAAGGTTGGGACGATGCCTAAAAAAGTTTATTCAACATAGGAAAAAATTTTGATCGCTACCCGAAATGTTCATTCCAAATCTTCACCTCATAAGGGGCTCCAATGGAGTCGTTGTCGGCATTTGACCAAGTTTGGACGACGTGTGCAAAGTTTGAACCATGTACCAAAACATTTTAGCGTTGAGTGAAATTTTTGTTTGCATCTAAACCTACCTCAAGGGCTTGAATGTAGTCATTTTGTGGCATTTAAGTTTGTAAGGATGACATGTAGAAAGTTTTTTTGACGTACAAAAAAATTTTTTTGCTTCCCAAAGTGTATGTTCTGCGTCGTAGCATGCCGAGGGGCTTGGATGGAGTCATTTGCCACCATTTAGCATGTTCCAGTAACGCACGTAAAGTTTTAATACCAACAAAAACATATTTTTCTCTTCCTATAACATTGGTTGGACCTCCTTACCTTATGAGGGGCATGAATGGAATTGTTTGGTGGCATTTAGGCAAGTTCGTACAATGAAACAAAAGCTCGTACAAAAACATTTTAGCATTGAACGAAATTTCTTTTTGAATCTTAACCTAGCGAGGAGCTTAAATTGAGTTATTTGGCGCCATTTAAAACAGTTTGGACACTGTGCAAAAATTTTGTACGAGGTATAAAAATATTTTTGCATTGCCTCTAACATCTTTTTTGAGATTTTAAACCTACCGAGGGGCTTGAATTTAGTCGTTTGGCGGCATTTAAGTTGGTTAGGATTATGCAAAGAAAGTTTGTACGACGTACATTTTTTTTTGTGCTACTCGAAAAGTTCATTTGCCATCTTAACCAATGGTGGGGCTTTAAATTGAGTCGCTTGGTTGCATTTAGCAGGTGCGAATGTTTCAAGCCCCTCAGTAGGTTTAGATGCACAAAATGTTCGTATTATGTACGAAAAGATTTTGTGTACTGCCTGAAACATTCGTTCTCTTGCTTAACCTACCTGGGGGCTTCAATTGAGTCGTTTGGTGGCATTTGAATAGTTCATGTAGAAAGTTTGGACCACGAACCAAAATGTTTTTTGTGCTAGTGAAAATATTCATTCGGCATCAAAACATATCGAGGAGATCAAATTGAATTTTTTGTTGTCATTTGTAAGAGTTTATAGGATGCACAAAATGTTTGTATGACAAACAAAATGTTTTGTGTGCTTTCAAAATTTTTGTTCCACATCTGAACCTTCAGAAGGAAGGTCTAAATGGAGTCGTTTGACGGTATTTAAACAGCTTCAAACGACGCACGAAATAATAGCACGATATATGAAATTTTTTTTGAGTGCTGCCTGAATTATTCGGTCTTCCTCCCAACCTCCCAAGGAGCATGAAAGGAATCGTTTGGCAGCATTTGAGCAGGTTCGGATGATGTGTGTTTGTACACATTTCCAAAACATTTGGGCTGTAACGCCCTGTAGCGTGCTGTTTCGTAAACTTTTCTTTTCAGAAAAAGATGATAAAATTTTTCATTTATGATCTTGCATTTGTAAAACGTAGCAGCGAAAGACTTTGAAACATATTTATAATTTAAATCTCTTTTGGAGGAATGCATGATTGCATGATCTCTCTCTAAAACTCTTTTCTGTCAAACTCTCTCTCTCTTTTACCGCTTCTCTCTCTTCACCACGAACATGGATGTTCATGGGGTGAAATTACCATTTTTCCAAATTTATCCATTTATTTTTACCATTTTACCATCACCTATTCCATGAATTGCTAAAATAGCTTCATTATCATCATTTAAATCATACTTAGCTTAACTAATTAAGTAACATTAGTTCTAAGCTAATCATTAGGGTTAACTTAATAAATTGAGATTAGTAAACCTTAATGACCACATAGTTTTCACTAATTACGTCTTAATCATAATAAGGTACTAATCCTATAGTACATGTGAAATTACCATTTGCCAAATTTTTCCATTTATTTTTACCATTTTACCATCACCTATTCCATGAATTGCTAAAATAGCTTCATTATCATTATTTAAATCATACTTAGCTTAACTAATTAAGTTACATTAGTTCTAAGCTAATCATCAGGGTTAAATTAATTAATTGTGATTAGTAAATCTTAATGACCCCATAGTTTTCACTAATTACATCTTAATCATAATAAGGTACTTATCCTATAGTACATGTGTCATATTTTAATTTGATTTATTTTCCTATGCCTAATTGAGCATGTATCACTTTAAACACTTTCTAATTGCACCATTTGATACTGAAAAATCACTTAAGTTGTACATCGGTATTACAAAGGGCATTCTACTTATGGCTTATGGCTTAAGGCTTTTTTCTTATTACTAGGCCTTTCAATTATGGCCATAGGGCTTAGGGCTTTGGTCATAAGGCTTTAGGCTTACGACTTGTGAATTTGTGCTTAGGGCTTAAAGATTTTGGCCTAGTCTTTTTGGTTGAAAGCTTCTAGCTTTTAACTTAGATCATAAGGCTTTGGGCATAGATCTTAAGTCTTTGGGCTTAGATCTTTGGGCTTTCAGCTTAGGCCTTAGGGCAGCTTAAAGCTTAAGGATTAATGTCTGCCTTAGGGGTATGGGCACAGAGTTTAGGGCTTTAATTTAAGAGTTTTGGGCTTTAGGTTTATGTGAATGGATTACTTCTTCAGGTTAAGGTTTTTGGCTTAAGGCTTTGATCTTAGCGCTTTAGGTCAAAGTTTAGGTCTTTGAACTATATAGGCTTAGGGCTTTAGGTTTAGAAGTATGGTCTTAAGGCTTAGGACTTATGGCTTAGGGCTCAGGTACAAGGACTTTGGGCGTAGGGGATAGGTTTATGGATTAGGGCATCAAGTTTAGGGGTTATGGCTTAGGGCTTAGCGCCTAGGGCATACACTTAAGGCTTTTGGCTATGTTTTTAGGCCTTTGAACTTTGGTTTTAGGGCTTAGGGCATAAGGCTTACAACTTATAAGTGTGGGCTTTTGGTTTTAGGCTTTGGAGTTAGCGCTTAGGGCTTTGGAGTTATAGCTTTGGGCTTTTTGATAAGGGCTTAGGGATGAGGGATGAGGAATGGGAATAATGGAAATATTTTGGATCGTCGGTTTTTTAGGGATTACCCAAAAAAATCAGATTCGGGAAGAACTTTGGACGCTTGGATCTCGCAAACGGGAGTGTTATTTTAATGAAATTTAAAGGGTATCTTTGTGAATGAGTGTAGGATGGATCCTCCAAAAATGATTAGGATCTCACGGACGGAATGAAAATTATTCTGAAAAAGGTGAAGGCGGTTAGTAGGAAAAATTAGGGTTTTCTCGGTAGATCCAAGAAAATAGTTATGGAGTTGAAATGATCGTATATTGCAAACGGGGGTGGGCTTCGGGCTGAAATTTGGAGGTTTTCTAAATGGATGAGGGTAAAAGAATTCTTTTAAATTTTGGCGAATTTCTCACGAATGGTTTGGGGGTTGTGCATGTGAGATGGAAGATGGATGCAGATTGACCGGATACGGAATATTGTTGTAAAAGGTGGTTCCTTTAACGTAAAAAAAATTGATACTTGAGCTGATGATCCACACTCTCACTGTTAGACAAATGAAGATGGCTGGAGAAATGTGGTAAGGATAGGTCGTCCTAGCTTGGAAGGATGACCAACTCTGGTTGTCTCTCGGTGGCCGGAATATGGATTCCGGAGACCGAGTCTTTGGAGGGAAAAACTCCAAATGGGGAGATTCACAATTTGAAAAGAAAATATTCTAAATTCAAATCTCAAGATTACAAGCTGCAAAGGGGGGATTCAACTAGCCATTCACGAAATCCTAGCCCTCAAAGGTAAGTAAGAATGTGCCAAATTGGATGGCTCACAAGCTTTCCCGCTTTGGCCCATTACGCAAAAGGAAAGATGGTGAAACCTTTGATTTCTTCCCAAGAATAGGTTCGGCCACGTGAGCAGCTGTATTTCTCCTTTTCTTTGGCTACAATTCCTTGCTTCCTTTTCAATCTGGACATGGGCCGAATTGGTGGCAAAGAAGTTGAGAAGTCCAAGTCGGGTAGCTTGCATGCACTGGGCTCTCAGTAGTTGTTGTAGCTGACTAGGAAAACGGTGTTTGACTTTAACGTTCCACCTTTTTTTGGAAAGCTTGAGAAAATAGCTACCTTTCTTCAAATGACATCATTTTGATTTAAGGCCGAGAAGGTATTCAAAAACACCCAAACAGCTTTGGAGGTCCAACTAAGCCGAATCCTAAATGTGGTCCCCATACTTTGTGTCTTTGACAAATTTAAATATTTCAAATGGAACATTCTCCTTCTTTCATAGGGCGTGAAGCTTAGGGATTAGGGATTAGGCCATAAGGCTTTGGGCTTAAATTTTAGGGCTAATGGCTTCTCGCTGAGGGCTTTGATCTTATGGGTTTAGGCTTTTTTCTTAGGACTTTGATCTTTTCGATTTGGGCTTTTTGCTTAGGGCTAAGAGATTACTGCTTCAGGTTAGGGCTTAGGGCTTATGGATTTTGGCCTAGGGCTTTGGGCTTTTGGATTTAGGCTTAGGCTTTAGAGCTCAAGGCAAAAAGCTTTTGGCTTAGTACTTAGGGGTATAAATTTTGTCGTAGGGCCTAGGGCTTAGAACTTGGGCTTAACACTTTCTACCAACGGATTAGAGCATTGGGGTTAGGGCTTGGTGCTTTTTTCTTAAGGTCCTGGGCATACGGCTTTGGATTTTCTGCTTTGTATTTTGGGATTCAGACTTCATGTTTAGGGAAAGTTTTAGGGCTGAAGGCTTAGAGCTTATGGCTTTAGGGAAGGCCCACAGTTAAGGCTTTGTGCTTGAGACTTTTGACTTTGGACTTTGGGCTTAGGGACTGTAGCTTAGGATGTGGGGCTTCGGATTTAGGACTTAGTTTTTAAGGCTTATGGCTTTGGGTTTAAGGACTAGGATGTAGGGGTTTGGGCTATGGGCAATGGATTAGGGCTTGAAACTTTAGGTTAAGGGATTAGGCCCGAGGGCTTAGCGTTTAAGTGTTTGGTCTTAGGTTTTAGGGCTCAGGGCTTAGGGCTTATGGCTTAGGGTTTAACGGCTTTGTCTTAGGTTTATGGGCTTAAGGCTCAAGTCTTAGCATTTTGGGTGTATGGCTTAATGTTATGACTTACGGTGTAGGGCTTCAGGCTAACAAGTTAGAGCTTCGAGATTAGGGCTTAGGGCTTTTGGCGTTGGTCTTATGGATTAGGGATTACATCTTAGGTCTTTTCGATGAGGGCTTAGTTCTTTGTGCTTAGTCATAGGCCTTAGGGTTGAAGAGTTAAGGCTTAGGGCTTAGGGATTTATGGTTAGGGAATAAGACTTTGGCCTTAAGGCATAGGGTTAAATGCTTTAGGCTTAGGGCTTTGTACTTTGGGCTAAGGGCTTAGGGCTAAAGGCTTAGGGCTTTGTGCTTAAAACTTAGGGCTTTGGGCTTAGAGCCTAGGGCTTAAGGTTTAGAGACTTTGGTATAGGGCTTAGGGCTTCAGCAGTAGAGCTTAGGGCTTTTAGCCAAGAGACCATTTCTTTGGGCTTAGGACCTAAGGCTTATTGCTTAGAACTTAAGGACCGCATCTTTGAGGTTTAGGTTTAGGGCTTAGCACTTTTTGTAGATGGCTTATGACATTGAACTTTGAGTTATGACCTTGGGGTTTAGGACTTTAAAGTTAGATCTCAGAGCATACGACTTAGGGCCTAGGGCTTTTGGCTTTAGAATTAGGGCTTCAGGCTTAGAGCTTTGGGCCTACTTTGGGCATAGTTGTTAGTGTGTAGGGCTTAACGCTTAGAGCTTTGTGCATAAGGTTTATGAATTTGGGCTTAGGGATTTAGGTTTAAGATCAGGGATTAGGGCTTTGGGGTTTGGCGTTAAGGCTTAGGTATTAGGAATTAGGGCCTAAGAATTAGGGCTTAGGAAGTAGGCATTTGGGTTTTAAGATTTGGGCTTAGGGCTTTCGGCTTTGAGCTTAATGCTTAGGGCTTTCTGCTTTGGGCTTTCATCTTCCAGCTTGGGGCTTAAGTTTTATGGTTTACGGCTGAAGGCTTTGGGTTAAGGTCCTAGGTCTTATGGCTTTAGGCTTAGGGAATTAGTGCTTATCGCTTAGGGCATAGAGCTTGGGCTGAAGGCTTAGGGCTTAAGGCTTAGGTCTTAAGGCTTAGGCCTTAGAGCTTAGGGCTTTGGGCTAAGGGTTTACGTCTTAGAGTTTTTGGCTTAGGAATTAGCGCATATGGCTTACGGCAAAAGGTCATTGGGCTTAAAGCTTAGGGCTTCAAACTTATTTCTTTTGGCTTATGGCTTTGAACTTAGGCGTGAGGGCTTAGGGCTTTGTCCTTAGGAATAGGGTTTAGAGCATAGGACTTTTGGCTAATTGCTTAGGGCTTTAGGCTTAGGGCCTAGGTCTTTTGGGCGAAAGGCAAAAGGCTTAGTGCTTAGGGTTTAGGGCTTAAGGTTCTAAACTTAGGGCATAGTTCTTAGATGTTAAGACTTAGGGCTTTGGGGTTACAACTTAGGCTTTAGGGCATAGGTCTTTGGGCTTAGGGCTTTGGTATAAGGGCTTTAGTATAAAGGATTTACGGTTAGGGCTTTGGACTTAGGGCCTAGGACATAAGCCTTAGGCCTTAAGGCTTATGACTTAGGGCTTAAGGCTTTTGCCTTAGAGCTTAAGGCTTAGTGCGGCTTAGGTCTATAGGCTTAAGGCTTAGGGATTGGGGCTTAGTGCATAAGGCTTTTGGCTTAGGGCTTTAGTATTGTTGCGTAGAAATTTGGGTGTTAGGCATAGGGTTTAGGGCTCAGGTCTTTGAGAATTTGGCTTAGAAGTTAGGGATTTTGGCTTATGTCTTTAGGTTGAGGGCTTTTGGCTTAGAGCTTACGACTTAGGGTTTATGGCTTTGGGGTTAAGGCTTTTTGGTTTAGGCTTAGGCTTAGGCTTAAGGGTTTTGAACTTTGGGCATAGGGCTTAGGGTTTAACGCTTAAGATCTAGGGTTTTGGGCTTAGGGAAAAGGGCTTAGGTCTTAGGACCTATGGCTTAGGGAGTAGGGATAATGGCATAGGGTTTTGAGCTTAGGGCATATGGTTTTTGTCGTAGGGCTCAGGTCTTAAGACTTAAGACTTAGGGCTTCGAGATTAATTAATAGGGCTTATGGTTTTGGCTTATGGTTTAGTGCTTAAGGCTTGAGGCTTAAGGCTTTGGGGCAATGGTTTTGAGATTATGTTATGGGCTTTGTTCTTAGGGGTTAGGGCTATGGCCTTAGGGGTTAGGGCTTTGGCCTTAGGGGTTAGAGCTTTGAGCTTAGGAACTCAAGTATAATAGTTATGGCTTAGGGTTTTTGCTGAATTCTCAGGGCTTTAAATTTTGATTTTAGTAATTGGAAATTACTGCTTAGGGCTTTGGTATTAAAGCTTAAGGATTTTGGCTAAGGGCTAAGGATTAAGGTTAAAGGCTTTGGGCTTAGGGTTTAGGGCTTTGGGCTTTGAGCTTGGGGATTATGGAATGTTAGGGCCTACGATATAGGGTCTTTGGCAGCTTAGAGCTTTGTGGCCATAAGGCTTAGGGCTTCGGTCATAGAGCTTTAGGCTTATGACTAATGAATTTGTGCTTAGGGCTTAAGGCTTGTGGCCTAGTCCTTTTGGTTGAAAGCTTAGGTCATAGGGCTTTAGGCTTATATCATAAGTCTTTGGGCTTAGATATTTGGGCTTTGGGCTAAAGAGTTAGGGCTTAGGCCTTAGGCCTTAAGGCTTTGGGCTAAGGCCTTAGGGCTTAAAGCTTAGAGCTTAACGATTAATGTCTGCCTTAGGGGTACGGGCATAGAGTTTAGGGCTTTAATCTAAGAGCTTTGGGCTTTGGGTTTATGTGAATGGATTATAGAGTCAGGTTAAGGCTTTCGACTTAAGGTTTTGATCTTAGGGCTTTTTCTTTTGGCTTTAGGTCAGAGTCTAGGGCTTTGAACTTTAGGCTTAGGGCTTCAGGCTTAGAAGTTTTGTGTTAAGGCTTAGGACTTATGGCTTAGGGCTCAAGTACTAGGACTTTGGGCATAGGGATTAGGTTTAGGGCGTAGGGCATCAGGTTTAGGGGTTATGGCTTATGGCTTAGCGCCTAGGGCATAGACTTAAGGCTTTTTGCTTAGTGTTTAGGCCTTTAAACTTTGGTTTTAGGGCTAAGGCTTTAGGCTTATGACTTATGAGTTTGGGCTTGGGTTTCAAGCTTTGGAGTTAGAGCTTTAGGCTTTACGCTAAGGGCTTAGGGCTGAGGGATTAGTATACATGGCTTAGGGCTTAAAGCTTATAGCTTAAGGATCCAGGCTTAAGGTGTTAAGCTTAGAGATTAGGGCTTATGGCATGAGGCTTTGGGCTTAAATTTTAGTGCTAATGGCTTCTCGCTGAGGGCTTTGATCTTAGGGGTTTAGGCTTCTGCTTAAGACTTTGATCTTAGGGCTTTGGGCTTTTGGCTTAGGGCTAAAGGATTACAGCTTCAAGTTAGGGCTTAGCGCTTATGTATTTGGGCCTAGGGCTTTGGGCTTTAGGCTTTGGGATTAAGGCTTAGGGTTTAGGGCTCAAGGCAAAAGGCTTTTTGGCTAAGTACTTAGGGGTATAGATTTTGTCGTAGGCTCTAGGTCTTAGATCTTTGGGCTTAGTGCTTTTCTTGCCAAAGAAATAGAGCATTGGGGTTAAGCCTTAGAGCCTTTTGCTTAGGGTCTAGGGCATACGGCTTCAGAGTTTCTGCTTTAGATTTTTGGATTTGGACTTCATGTTTAGGGAAAGTTTTAGGGCTTAAGGCTTAGAGCTTGTGGCTTCGGGGTAGGCCTAGGGTTAAGGTTTTGGGCTGCTACTTTGGACTTTGGACTTTAGGCTTAGGGACTGGAGCTTAGGATGTAGGGCTTCAAAATTAAGAATTAGTTTTTAGGGCTTATGGCTTTGGGTTTAAGAGTTAAGACTTGGGGGTTTGGGCTTTGGGCAAGGGGTTTGAGCTTGAAACTTTAGGTTTAGGTATTAGGGCCTAGGCTTTGGGCTTAAATTTTATGGCTAATGGCATCTCGCTGAGGGCTTTTGACACGCTCGGGGTTATGAGAAGTGTCGGGAGAAAGAAGACACAAGGGTAATCGGCTAAGGAGAAAGTCCAAGACAGAAACAGTGAGGTGTAACGGTTAATGTTCCAAATGCATACAGGATTAAGTCAAATAAACTCAGCCAAATGAAACTTTAGGAAGTGGACTAAGCTGGGCCAAATTTGCAGCTTGAAAACACGTGAGGACTTAAAATGGCACGGGAATACTTTTGAGTGTACAAACAGACACAAAACAGAAAACAGTGACGTGGAGGGGTAAAGATTTCTGCACAACTTCAAATGCAGGCAACCTGGGAATGTAAAAATTGGCAGAAAACAACTTCAATGAAAGGGAAAGAAAATGCAAGTGGTTTGATGAAAAAAGACACGGTAGGTTAGGAGATATGTAGGTTGGAAAATGGATGGACAGAAACTGTTCGATTTCGGGAACTCGGGCAGAATGAGGGGGAAGTTGTAAGTACAACTTTTGATGGGCGAAGGGTTTTGGTAAAAGGAAAGAACAGAAATTTCAGGCCATGAAAGAAGAATTCACAACCAAAAATTTAGGGTTTTTACTCACGAAAAATAGAAAATGACATAGAGTGGACTTTTAGTGCACGAAATCCACTCGGGTAGAAATAAAAACAGCAACCAACACACAAGCAACAACACAATCACAATAACAAATGGAAGGTTAGCTATGGGACTTCCAAACTCGCCTTTGATCCTAAACAATTGAGGAAGGGAGATTGGAATAGGGATTAGTGGCTCTAGCAAGGCACCAACACCGTTACAAACCAAAGATCAAGGATATTACTCACCTTGAATTTGCTTTGCCGTGAGAGAAAATGGGGAGAGCTTCAAGCTTCAACATTCAACATTTTCTTCTCTGCAAAATGCTGAGAAAGGGAGGTTAAAACCCTCCTTCCCACGAGCTACAAAGGGGCATAATGGCCTCCTACAAACCTAAGCAAATCACCATTAAAGAGGGATGGCAAGTGGGGCCCAGAAAGACTTCTCCACCAAAAGAGAGGCATGGGCAGCTAAATCATGGCTGCAACCCATCCTAATAGAACCTAACCTCCCACTTGCAGCCACTACACTAAAAAAAACAAAAGAGAGACAAACATACTTGCATGGTTTTCACGCAAACCATGCAAGGAAGAGTACAACCGGTTTTCAAAAACCAAAATAAATAAAAACCGACAATCTTCCTTTTTGGGCCAATGCTTTCCTTCATCTTTTCACGAGTAAGGCAGCTCCTTAGAGGCTCCAAATTGGACTCCATCCTTCAGCTCTTCATTGGACACCATTAGGCCGTGGCTATTGGTTGCATAATGGAAGGTGTGTGGGCTGTTCTCGGATAGCCACCCCTTCTGGAAGCCTCTGTAATAGCGATGGTTGACCGGGAAATGGTTCTCCAAAATTAATGCTCTGTAGCTTGATGGAAACCTTGAGGTGCTGGCTACATTTCGTATGAATAACGTTTGGCCAAATAATGTGTGAAACGTTGTTTAAACAGCTGCCCAAGGCTCGGAGGTCAGATTGTACCGAAGCCCAAAATGTCAACATCTTCATCTTGGATGGTTGGGCCATGGAATGCATCAATCACACTAGTAATCTCGGCCACTTCATCCCAAAACAACCTACAAAATGAACAAACACATTAGGAAACAAATTGGGTTGGCCTTGGGTTAGAAAAACCGTGGCCAAGCCCAGGGTGGCGTTATCGCAAGGAAGGCTCTTGTTAAGGGCTTCTTGTTGCTCATCATGAACACACTCTCGAGTGCTCACTCCTGCGGGTTCCTCTTTGGCTAAGGCATCCTGAGGCATGTCATTCTCCCGGGGTACTTGAGGATTTGTTCTCAAATCCAAAAACTTCATGATCCTTCCAAAAACCTCTTGGTGTTGCTTAGGATGCTCTGCCATTGTCCATTTCATTCCATTCATTGACTCGGCAATGGATGCCCTACCAACATATATAATTTGGCCAAAACTCCAAGGCCACCTTCTTTGGCCCCTTTTTCCCAAGGCCCTAAGGTCTTCCAACTTGAGGCTCGGCTAAGCAACTTTCCAAACAAAATTGGTGGGAAGTGGACCCAATCTCGTGACCATGTCCGTGCTAGATTCATTCTCTACTTCTTTTGGAAACCAAGAATTGACAATTTGAAAGGCATCCATGATATTATAGAGTTGTAAACCACATAACCACCAATAATATGCAAGTGTATAAAGGTTTTCCAAATGATCACAAAAAATACCAACATACTCATGAGTCCATCCGATTCTAAAAACCCAAGCAAGCAAATTTTCTAGTGGCTCAAATCTCATTATCAATTCGGTCATTGTAAACTTGATACACTCAAAAAATATTTTATCACTTAACCCTTGCTTCATCATATTTGAATGGAGCTTTATGGCCCGATTATGGTTATCCCAATGGGTGATTTCACTATACTTCCACGGAGGGCTACTCTTTGCAGCAACAAATGAATAACAAGTCATTCTAAAATTCTCATTAGCCATAGTAAGGATTTGATCACTTTCAATGAAAAGGTATGATTGCATTCCCTTAAGCCACCAATAAAATGTTTGAACAAACAATTTCCCAAATATATTAACCAAAGTTGTTCCAACCGAAAGCATAGCATATTGATTAATTGAGGCATGTTGCTGGTCATCAATGAAAAATATGTCCTCATACAAGCTACCACTTTTAACCCCAAATAGGCCACGGTGTTCTATCTCCTTAACATAAAAAATAGGTATCACCGCATCATAATTTTCCAAGAAAAGCTTCTTAACTCCCAATTTTGCATGCCCAATATCCCAAACAAAATTTTTCTTCAACATGCTCAAATCAACAATAAAATTATCTCCCAATAGTCCAATATAAACACCATTCAAGCATGTTCTATCAACCAAACAATTTCCAAGAGCATTAGCACTTAAGTGTTTAGGTAAGTCATACCTTTCGGCCACAACCTTGTGCGGTTTGGCCCCTTCAATCTCTTGGATCATTTTGCAATGATGGGTTGTCACAAGGAGCTCTTCAATCCCTTTCTTGACTCCCTTACATACACGAGGGGGTGCTGCCAAGATTGGTTCATCAACTACCAAATGTTTCTCCTTGGACTCTTGGATAAGATCATTAGTACATTCGGCCATGTGTGGCTTCAATTCCAAGGAGGCTCCTTCATGAGTAAAAATAACTTTGATGTTCATACCATCTTCTCCACTTGCTGCCATGGAGGTTTCCTTGCTCATAACTTCTTTGTTAGGCTCTTGGAAATGCTCAAAGACAAGGCCAAAACTATTGGGCTCCAAGGAGGTGTGCATCTCCTCAAAACCGAATGCATTTTCTTCCTCCTCGGGTTTCCTTTCCACCAAGCCTCCATCATTTTCCTCCACTTCTAGGATATGCCCTTTGGAACACTTAAAAACAGCAAGGTCCTCAATGGAAGTATTAATGGTGTCGGTTACCTCAAAAATGATTTCGGAGCCTCCATATTGGTTTTCATCTTCCATGTTGCAATTCAACTCAAATAACGCCCCTTCAAGAGGATTGATGATTTCTTCCTCTCTTTCTAAGAGCTCTTCATGGCCACGGTTTGGGTGATGCTCTTCATGTCCTATCATAACTTGAAGGGAAACTTGGGAATAAGGAATTAAAAATGGATTAGAAAGGTTTGAAACAAACCGTGAGTAAGAGTTTGTGCCTTGCGGGTCAAACTCCTTTTTCAATAGCTTTTTCAAAGCTTTCCACGTACAGATTTCTTCTTCTCCTTTCCCCCTTCTCCTTTCTATTAGATCTTGCCACCATTCATAAGCATAGGATACAAAACTCTTGGTGGCTATCCGAAATTTTCCCTTTTCCGAATAGTCTCCACAATCAAAAACTCTATCCACTATTTCAAGCCAATCCAAGTATTCATCAATACTATTTGATCCATTGAAGGAAGGAATATTTACCTTTATGTGCATCCTTCCATTTTCATAACAAGGCCGGTTATAGTGGCCATTAAATCCATTGGAAGCTTCGGGTTCTTGCAACCGAGCTTTTCTTTTGATATCAACGGACCATCTCTTTGAAGCCGGAATTATCGGTGACTTTCTTGGTGTTGTGGTTCTATCAAAACGTTGTATGAAAAGGTCTAGCCTCTGGTTGATGTCTTCAAGTTGACTTTGGAGTCTTGACTCTGAGCATCTTGGAATGGGAGTCATTGATGATCGTTCATATGGTGGAACAATGCCTCGGGTTGCTTCACGGGTTACTCCATAATGTCTCCTCATGTTTTAATCTTGCAACCTTAATAAAAAAATTAAAATGGAAGGCGTGGGAAGGGATTCCTTGCTCTGATATCAAATGACACGCTCGGGGTTATGAGAAGTGTCGGGAGAAAGAAGACACAAGGGTAATCTGCCAAGGAGAAAGTCCAAGACAGAAACAGTGAGGTGTAACGGTTAATGTTCCAAATGCATACAGGATTAAGTCAAAGAAACTCAGCAAAATCAAACTTTAGGAAGTGGACTAAGCTGGGCAAAATTTACAGCTTGAAAACACGTGAGGACTTAAAATGGCACGGGAATACTTTTGAGTGTACAAACAGACACAAAACAGAAAACAGTGACGTGGAGGGGTAAAGATTTCTGCACAACTTCAAATGCAGGCAACTTGGGAATGTAAAAATTGGCAGAAACCAACTTCAATGAAAGGGAAAGAAAATTCAAGTGGTTTGATGAAAAAATACACTGTAGGTTAGGAGATATGTAGGTTGGAAAATGGATGGACAGAAACTGTTCGATTTTGGGAACTCGGGCAGAATGAGGGGGAATTTGTAAGTACAACTTTTGATGGGCGAACGGTTTTGGTAAAAGGAAAGAACAGAAATTTCAGGCCATGAAAGAAGAATTCACAACCAAAAATTTAGGGGTTTTACTCACGAAAAATAGAAAATGACATAGAGTGGACTTTTAGTGCACGAAATCCACTCGGGTAGAAATAAAAACAGCAACCAACACACAAGCAACAACACAATCACAATAACAAACGGAAGGTTAGCTATGGGACTTCCAAACTCTCCTTTGATCCTAAACAAGTGAGGAAGGGAGATTGGAATAGGGCTTAGTGGCTCTAGCAAGGCACCAACACCGTTACAAACCAAAGATCAAGGATATTACTCACCTTGAATTTGCTTTGCCGTGAGAGAAAATGGGGAGAGCTTCAAGCTTCAACATTCAACATTTTCTTCTCTGCAAAATGCTGAGAAAGGGAGGTTAAAACCCTCCTTCCCACGAGCTACAAAGGGGCATAATGGCCTCCTACAAACCTAAGCAAATCACCATTAAAGAGGGATGGCAAGTGGGGGCCACAAAGACTTCTCCACCAAAAGAGAGGCATGGGCAGCTAAATCATGGCTGCAACCCATCCTAATAGAACCTAACCTCCCACTTGCAGCCACTACACTAAAAAAAACAAAAGAGAGACAAACATACTTGCATGGTTTTCACGCAAACCATGCAAGGAAGAGTACAACCGGTTTTCAAAAACCAAAATAAATAAAAACCGACAATCTTCCTTTTTGGGCCAATGCTTTCCTTCATCTTTTCACGAGTAAGGCAGCTCCTTAGAGGCTCCAAATTGGACTCCATCCTTCAGCTCTTCATTGGACACCATTAGGCCGTGGCTATTGGTTGCATGATGGAAGGTGTGTGGGCTTTTTGCTTAAGGTCTTGGGCATATGATTTTGGATTTTCTTCTTTGTATTTTGGGATTCCGACTTCATGTTTAGGGAAAGTTTTAGGGCTGAAGGCTTAGAACTTATGGCTTTGGGGTAGGCCTAGGGTTAAGGCTTTGTGCTTGAGACTTTTGACTTTGGACTTTGGGCTTAGGGACTATAGCTTAGGATGTAGGGCTTCAGATTTAGGACTTAGTTTTTAGGGCTTATGGCTTTGGGTTTAAGAACTAGGACTTAGGGGTTTGGGCTATGGGCAAGGGATTAGGGCTTGAAACTTTAGGTTAAGGGATTAGGGCTTGAAACTTTAGGTTAAGGGATTAGGGCCTGATGTGCAACGGCGGGTGTTTTGCACGTTGGGAACGGTGGGCGTGCGAGCGAGGTACATTGGCTCGGGCGTTTGGTGAATGGTCGATGGAATGGTCTATAATGTGGGTTTTGCGGAAGCTAGAAGATGGAAATAATGAGATGGCACGGTGGATATGATCGGATGATCGGGAATGGTGCGGATTATGGATGAATCGGAAGATGAAGGTGATGTTGGACGATTTGGACGCTTGAGCAATCAAAGGATCCAAATTGGTAGACCTTGGAGAAGACTCGGATATGACACACTGAGGCTTTGACAAGGGTTGACGGAAGCTTGGCCGGATATGACTCACCGGAGAAGTAACGTCGTTTGAGAGAATTATAAAAAAGGCTGAAAGCACTCGTATTGATAAAAATTCTCTAAGTAACAAGTAGGTCTAATGTTCTTTAAATAGACAAAAATGAAAACGTAAATCTAGAGAACTAGTAATCTCAAGCCATCGGATGAATTGGACGTCTAGGATGATTTGGCACGAAGATCTTCGGAGGTGCGTCGTGGTTCGGGTGCGTCGTGCCATAAGTGCGGTGTCGGGCGCCCTGGCGGGTGCGGCGCGCTATCGGGTGCGCTCGGGTGCGCTCGACCGAGATACGTATCTCTGAGAATCATGGGATTTTGTGCGTGCAAATCCCCCCAAATTGTCTTGGTTGTTATGTTCCAGCTAAGGGCCTTCTTCCATATAGATTTGACACGGGCAAAGTTGAAGGATGCCTTGGGCTTCTTTGAGCGTTGCATGGGCCTCGGCCTCGGCTGGATCTTGGGCTGTAAATCCGTCCTTGTGATGTCTAGGCTTGATCCTCTTTATTCTCTAAGTCTCTAAGTGCTGAAGGGAAATGTGGCGCTCGACCACTTATTGAAGATGGCCGAGACCCTAATGGGTCTCGGCGTGGGCCGCGTCACATGGCCCGGTCGATCCGTTGATGGTGCGTGCCGTGGTCTTGTGTCCGGCGTCATGGGCCGCCAAGTCCGGCCCGGCGTGTGCGGTCAAGGTCGCGGCGTGTGCTTTCAAGGTCGCGGCGTGTGCGGTCAAGGTCGCACGCTCTGCGTCATGGGCCCTTATGCCCATATGCCTTAAGCCCAAAGCCCTTATGTGTTGATGGTGGGCCCTTTGTCCACCAAACTCCTACTATTTCCACTCATTTAGTCCCTAATTTAGGTTAGTGTCTAAATTTGTCCTTTGTTGAAAGTTGGGAGGGTATGAAACTCTACTCCCACGTATTGTAATGGGAGAAAAGAATTGGACAAATTTGAAGAAGCTTGAAGCTCTCAAACCCCCCTCTTTTCTCTCGGCAATTTGGAGCTTGGTGAGTAATATCCATAGTTCTATTTTGTTAAGGGTGTTGGTGTCTTGCTAGGGACACTAAACCATATTCCAACCTTCCTCCTCTCTTGTTTGGATCAAGGTGAGCCTGAAAATCCCATAGCCTTCCTTTCATTGTGTGTGTTTTGGATGTTTGTTGTTGTGTGCTCTCGGGCCATCTTGTGTCCCAAAAGTTTCACCCGTGCCATATTCTGTTTTCCTTCGTGCTAAAATCCTCAATTTTTGGCTGCGAGTTCCTCATACGTGCCTTGAAATTCTTGACCATTCACTTTGTTCTCAGTTCCTTCCAATTAAATGAGGTGCATGTTTGTTTCTCCTACCTTTCTCCAGAACCACTGAAATTGAGTAGTTCTGTCGACCAAATTTCACTCCGTGATAACTTGTAATCTACCCAAGCATTTTCCCCTTAAACCTAGCCAATTTCTTCCCCTTTCTTTGAGGAGGATTTCTGCCAAGTTTCCCCTTCTTAGGTCATCGGCCTTGGGAGTTGTGCATAGATTAATCTTACCTACTTCACTGCCAAAAATGTGTGTGTTGTCTGCTTGAGTTTCTGAAAAGGCCCCGTCCCATTTTAATTTCCTCACGTGCATTTGGTCTGAAATTTGGACTAGTTGGAGTTTAATATTTGAACTCAATATCCTCTAAATCTTGGGCTTATAGCCCGTATGCATTTAAAGTTGTGACAGAGCCAAAACCCTCCCTTGTTCTTGGATTTTCTTCTCGGGTAGGCCTTTGGCCGTGGCTGTTTGTGGTGTTCTCTCCTAATTTCGACTCCTCCGCAATTTGGGAGTGTGTCATCTTTTCATAAATCTTACGCTCAAGGCTTCAGGAATACTGCTTTGGGCTGAAGGTTTAGGTTTCGGGCTTCAAAATTAGGGCTTAGAACTTAGTGTCTTGGGTTTTGGGCTTAAGGCTCATGGCTTAGGGATTTGACTTTATCCTTATGACTTCGGGCTTCTAGGTTATGGTTTAGGACTTAGCACTTAGGGCTTATGCCTTTAAACTTTGGTGTTAGGGCTTATGTTTTAAAGATTAAGGCTTAAGGCTTTTTGCTTTAGGCTTAGGGCTTGACGTTTTTTTTAAAAGCTTATGGCTTGGGGCTTTGGGCTAAGGGACAAGGGCATAAAGCTTTCAACTTGGGGCTCAGAGCTTAGGATTTAAGATTTGGTATTAGGACTCAGAGCTTAGGATTCAGGGCTGCAGGTTCATGTCTTAGGACTCAAGGATCAAAGCTTGTCTAGGGCTTGTGGCTTCGGGCTTTGGGCTTAGGGCTTTTGGCGTAGTGTTTAGGGCTTAGGCTTAGGGCATAGGGCTTTGGCCTTAGGCATTAGAGCTTAGTAATTAGAAATTATAGCTAACGGCTTAGGGCTTATGGCTTAAATCTTTGGACTTATGGCATTTGGCTTGGGCTTTGTGCTTAGGCCTTAGTGCTTACTACTTTGACCATTTTGATTAAGGCTTAGGGCTCAAAGATTTTTGCCTAGGGCTAACTATTAGGGCTTACAGCATACGATATAGGCCTAGGGTATAGGCGTTTGGCCTTAGGGCTTAGGGCTTTGGGTGTTAGTATTAGGGCTTCTTAGGGATTATGGTTTTTAACGTTGTGGTTTTAGGGCTTTAAGCTTTGAGCTTTTTGTGTTGGGCTCAAGGATTAGGGCATATGGCTTTGACCTTAGGGATTATTGATTAGGGTTTAGAGGTTAGTTTTTTTGAGGTTAGGGTTTAGCAATTAGGGCTTCGGGCCTTAGTCTTAGGGCTTTGGGCTTAGGTGTTAAGGCATAGAGCTTAAGTCAAAGTGCTTTGAGCTTTTGCATTAGGAATTGGGCTTAGGGCTTCAGGGCGTAGGGCATATGGCTTTGGGTGTCAGGATTAAGGCAAAAGGCATAGGACATAGGGCATGAGGCTTATGGGCTGGGGCTAAGGACCTAGGACTTAGGACATTAGTGTTAGAGATTAGGGCTTTGGGCTTAAGGATTATGGCTTTGGGTTTGGGACTTAAGGATTATGGCTTTGGGCTAAGGAATTAGGGATTATAGATTATGGCTTTGTACCTAGACATTAGGGATTCGAGATTATAGCTTTTGGCTTCGACATTAAGGATTATGGCTTTGGGCTTTGTGTTTTTTTTTTGCGTAGGGCTTTTGGATTAGGGCTTAGTGCTTAAGGTTAGGAGTTAATGCTTAGAGCTTAAGGCATATCGCTTATGGCTTTGGGGAGATTTCTTAGGTCTTTGAACTTTGGTCTTAGAGTTTTGGGCATTTAGCTTTGAGCTTAGGGCTTAGTTTGTACGACGTCTACCATACAGCTAGGGCATATGGCTTTTAGCTTATGGCTATAGGCTTAAGTGTTAGGACATAGGGCTTAGATCCTAAGCCCTACCCTAAGCCCAAAATAATAAGCCCAAACCCTTAGTCAAAACCTCTAAACCTTAAGCCCCAAGCCCTAAGCTCTGGCCCAAAGCCCTAAGCTCTAACACTGAAAGCCAAGGTCATTACCCCAAACCTTCACCCTCAACCCTTAATCTCAATGTCCTATGCCTAAGTCCTATGTCATTATTCCTAAGCCCTAAGCCCTGCACCAAAATTCCAAATTCCAAAGCCTTAAGCCCTAATCCCTAAGTTAAAAATCCAAAGCCATGTATCCTACGATCAAAACCCTAAGTCATAAGCCCCAAGTGTTATAACACCTAAGCCTGAAACCCTATGCCCAAAGCCAAAACCCCTAAGTCCTAAATCAAAAGTCCTAAGCACTAGGCTTTAAGCTCTAAGCTTTAAGCCCTAAGCCTTAAGCCCTAAGCTGTAATCTAAAACTCCAAAGCCCTATACCCTAGGAAAAAAACCCTAAGTCATTGGCCCTAAGCCCTAACGCTTAAGCCTAAAACCCTAAAGCCAAAGCCCAAAACCTTAAGGCCTATGCCCCATGGCCTAAGCTCAAAGCCCAAAGCCCTTAGCTCTAAGCCCTAAGCACTAACCCCTAAGTGTTATGCCTTAAGTCATAAAACAAAACCTTAGGCTAAGTTCAAGGCCCTAAGGGCTAAGCCCAAAGCCCTAAGATAAAAGTTCAAAGACCTAAGCCTTCAGTTAAAAGTGCTACGTCTTAAGCACTGAGCCATGTGCCCATATGCCCATATGCCTTAAGCCCAAAGCCCTAACATAATCCGTCAACCAAAAGACTGAAGTCCTAAGCACTGAGCCATATGCCCATATGCCCATATGCCTTAAGCCCAAAGCCCTAACATAATTGGTCAACCAAAAGACTGAAGCCCTAAGCCCAAAGCCCTAAACTGTTAGCACAAAGCCATAAGCCAGAGCCCTATGCCTCAAGTCATCAGCCCTTATCTCTAAGCGCAAAGCTGAATGACCAAAACCCTAAGTCCTAATCCCTAAGCCATAAACCCTAAGCCGAAAGCTAAAAGCCCAAAGCCCTAAGCCCTAAGCCCAAAGACCTAAGCCTAAAACCCAAAGCGCGAAGCTTTAAACCTAAATCTTAAGCCTTAAGCCCTATGCTATTATCACTAAGTCTTAATTCCGAAGACCTAAGCCATAAGACCTAAGCCCAAATCCCTAAACACTAATCCTAAGCCTTAAGCCCTAAGCCCTAACACCTAAGCCCAAAGTCCTAATGTAAAGCCCTAATCCCGTACCCCAACACCCTAAATCCAAACCCCTTAGCCCTAAGCACTAAGTCCAAACCCTTAATCCAGAAGCCCAAAGCTTAAAGCCTTAAGCCTTAAGTCATATCCCCGAAAATCTAAACCCAAAGCCTTAAGTACAAAGCCCCCAATCTAAAGTTCCAAACCATAAGCCATATGTCAAAAGCCCTAAGCTCCAAGTCCAAAGCACTAACCTCTAAGCCCTAAGACCTAACCCATAAACCCTAAGCCCTAAGGCCTAGACCTAAGCTTTAAACCTTTAGCCCAAAGCCCTTAGCCTTAAGCCCTAATCACGAATCCTTAAGCTCTAAGCCATGAGCCATAAAGCGAAAGCCTATACCCTAAGGCTGAAGCCTTAATCTTAAAGCCCTTGAGTCCTAACCCTTTAGACCAAAGCCCTAATGCCTAAGCCAAAACCCCTAAGCAATCCTAAGCTCTAAGCTTACTTATGAAAGAATTAAGCCCTAAGCCATATACCTTGAGCCATAAGCCATAATCCCTAAGCCCAAAGTCCTAGCCCTAAATCTTAAGACCTAAGCAGTAAGCCTTAAACCTCAAGTTTGAAGCCCTATGCCAAAACCATTATGCCAAAACCCTTATGCCCTAAGTTGAATTCTTTTAGCCTAAATCCCAAAGATCTTAGCCGAACGCCCTTTGCTCTAATCATAACTCCTATGTCTAAAGCCCTAAGACTAAAGTTGAAAGCCCAAAGCTCTCAACAAAAAGCATTAAGCCATAAGCCATAAACCCAAAACTCTAAGCCCAAATCCCTAAACATTTTGAATAAATCCCAAGCCCCAAGCTTAGATGACACGAAATTTAGGAGAATAAGCGGGAAGTTACCAACTCGGGTAAGGAGTGAAAAGATCCCAAAAAATCAGGAAAAGGAGTTGAGATAGGATAGCGGATATCTCGGGAGTGCAAGTGAATTTGGAGCTAAAATTTTGAGGAATTGGAGATGAATAAGGAAACAAAATATCTTCCAAATTTTAAGGGATTCTCACGAATGAATTAAAAGATATTATTGATTGAGTAACCGAAGGTGGTCGTAGGAAATTAGGGTTTTTCTAGGAATAACCAAGAAAATAGGGCAAACTTTGGACGGTTGTAAATCAGAAACGGGAATGAGTTAGGGGCTGAAATTTTGAGGTTGAGAATCTTGTCAAAATTTCCAGAGTTGGAATTCAAATTTGTAGAGGCGAGACGGAAGACAGATGTTGAATGGCTGGATACGGGAATTTGTAGTAATAGGTGACTCCTTTCACGTAAAAATGGATGCTTGAGCTGATGATCCACACTCTCACCCTTAGACCATGAAGATGGCTGGAGAAATGTGGAAAGGCTAGGTCGTCCTAGCTCAGAATGATGACCAACTCCGGTTGTCTCTCGGTGGCCGGAATATGGGTTCCGGAGACTGAGTCTTTGGAGGAAAAACTCCAAAGGGAGAGATTCAAAATTTGAAAAGAAAAATCTTGTAAATTCAAATCTAATCATTACACTTGAATGGGGATGAATAAATAGAAAATTAAACTAAAACACGCTTATCATCGGACGACCTAGATCATCTCCAAGAACACCAATCCATGGCTTGAAAGATGGACCAATGAGAAGCCTTCATGGGACGCTCTTCCTACGCTCCTCCTCCAGCTCATTAGGCTCCAAGAAAATGTCCTAAATATCCTCCCAAATGATAATTAGCTAAATTTTTATTCTTCAATTTTCCCAAAGGCTTTAGGACGTGGATTAGGCATGAAACTGATCGTGGATGGCTCTTCTTGGGCTCTCTGTGATTGCATCATTTGACGGAGCAAACAATGTCCAATTTGAACATTCTACCAGACTTTATAAACCTTGAAGCATTGACTACATTTCATATCAAGACGTTGTCTTCATCCAAGGACAGGCCGGTTGTAAAATTTGTGGAGCAAGCTTTGGAGGTCCAGTTGTGCCGGATCAAATTGTGGTACCCATGCTTTTTTGCTTGGACCACTAGCATGGGGGCTTCGACTCCTTCTTCCATCCGACCTCCATGCTTTCAATTCAAATGAAAGAATTGGAGTTGGACAAGGTTGAATTCTTCAATGATATAGGGAGCTACAAAATTAGAACACACATTAGATAAACATTGATGGCAAGAGAATTTTTGGGCCCTCCATATCATGTCATTAAATCCCTTAACTAAAAGCCCAAAACTCTAAGCCCTAAGCTAAATTTTCAAAGCACTAAGTCCTAGGCACTATGCCCCAAGCCATAAGCCCTATCCCTACGCCAAGCCGTCAATCCTAAGACCTAAGCCATAAGCCCTAAACCTTAAGTTCCAAGCCCTTAGCCCAAAGCCCAAAGCCCAAAGCTTAAAGCCCTAAGCCGAAACACCAAAGCGCAAAGTGAAAATCCCAACACCCTAGGCCCTAAACGCAAATCTTGGGTACAAATTCCAAACCCAAAAGACCTTAGCTAAAAGCCCTTAGTGCTTAGCGCTAAGCACTTAACCCTAGGTCCTAAGACCAAATCACTAAGCCCTTAGCTAAAAGCCCTAAGCAATAATCCCCTAGCCCTAAACCAAATCCCTATGTAAACCAAATCCCTATGCAAAAGCACCAAAGCACAAACCTTATAGCCATAGTCCCTAAGCTCAAGGCCTTCAGCTAAAATCGTAGAGCCCAAAGACTTAAGCCCTAAGCCCTTAGCCCTAGGTCCTAAGCCCAAACTGTTAAGCCCTTATCTTAAAGCCCTAAGCCCTAGTTCTTAAAGCCCCATGCTCTAAACAATAACACCTATGCCAAAAACCCTGAGCCCTAAGTTCTAAGCAATAAGCCTTAATCGTTGAGCCTTAAGTCCTAATTTCTAACTCCTCAGCCATGAAGGGAAAGCCCTAAGCCCTAAGGCCTAAAGCATAAGCTTAAACTTTAAGCACTAAGCCCAAAGTCATATTTCCTAAGCCCTAAGCCATTAGCCAAACGCCAACCTCCCTATGCCCTAAGCGAGAAGCCCAAACCCTAAGTCCTAAGCCCTAGACCCTAAGTCGTAAGCCATAAGCCCTAAGTCATAAGCCTCAAGCTTAAATTCCAAGGTCTTAAACTAAAGTTTTGACACCAAAGTTCAAAGCCATAAGCCGTAAACCGTAAGCCATAATGAAAAGATTCAATAATGGAATGTGGACTAAAATGGATATCGGTTGAGGAATAAAAAAGAAAAGGGGCCAAAATTTGGTATTAATTGGAGGAGTGGTTCTCGGGTTGCATACGTAGTTTGGAGCTAAAATTTTAAGGGTTTTTTTAGAGATGAAAGTAGAGTTTATCCTCTAAAAATGAGGGTTAAAAGCTTTGAGCAATTGGAAGTTGTGCAGAGGGGAGTATCGGGTGCCAAAAGGGTGGTTATCAGAGAAGAAATGAGGTTGGTCGGAAAATGTAAAGTCACTAGAAATGGAGATGAGCTAATGGGGATTACACGCTTACCCTAAGACCACGGGAGAGTGGCTGAAGACGTGTAGCACAGCCTAGCTTACCCTAGCTAGGAAGGAAAGCCAAAAACTTGGAGAACCTCACGAATGTTGCCGGATATTACCCACCGGAGAGCTGAGTCTTGGTTGCCGGAAAAACCACACCCAAGGAATTATGCAAGAAGCACAATTTTCACTAACCCAAAAAACTGATCCAAAATGCCTCGAAAGAGGACTTAAAACTCCCTCAAAATCTGAGAGAGAGGGGCCAATTGGATGTTCAAAGCACAACCTACCCAATTTGGCACAAAACACAAAAGGCAAGGGGAAGGACCACTACTTAAAACTACTCGATTTGGACGGACAAAGTACAATGGTCCCCAAAGCTTATCTCCAACGTTCACCTTGGAGATTATCCTCCTCCCAGGTGATAGAGAGAGAAACAAGCTAAAACAAATCTCATGAGACCCACGAAAACCCATGAAACCCATTAAGTTGTTTCCCTGGTAGCTTTCTTGCACTGGACTCTCTTTAATCGCTTTGGTTGACTAGGCAAACGGTGTCCAATTTTGATGTTCGACCTTTTTATCGAAAGCTTGTGAAGTTGGCTACATTTCTCATGTGGTCCCATCTCCACCAAAAGGCATCCAAGTTGGCGCCCTAAAATGGCCTTAAATGGCCATGAACAAAATATAAAATTTTGTGCAAAAATTGAACCTTAAATCTGAGTGTTACATTTAATTTTTCCAAGGGAACATTCTCCCCCCTTCAAGGGCCACTTGGGTCATGGCTTGACTTCAAAAGGGAAGGGTTGGGCTGCTCCATATCATCCTTCGTTGTGCTTTAATTTCTCATCTCCTTCAAATGGCACTTGGGCCAAGGTTTGACTCCAATTTTGTGAAGGCTTGGAGCCGACCAAGGTAGAACTCTTCAATGAAATAAAGAGCTACAAAATTAGCAAACATGTTCAATAAACATTTATGGTAAGATAAATTTAGGGCCATCCATATCATGTCACGTAAGCCATAAGCCCTAAGCCATAAGTCTTAAGCCCTAAGCACTATGCTCGTTAGCCATAAGCCCTAATCCTTAATCCCTAATTCGTAATTCCTATGCCCAAACACCTAAGCATTACGCCCAAAACCTAAGCCCTAAGCCCTAAGCCCTAAGCCTTGAGCTCAAAGCGTTAAGCCAAAATCTCTAAAGCCCTAGGCCCTAACTTGATCTTAAATTTCCAAGACAAAACTCTAAGCACAAAGCCAAAAACCCTTAGATTAAAGCCTAAAGCCTTAAGCCCTGAACCCTAAACCAAAGGCCTAAGCCTTAAGACCTAAGTCTTGAGTCCTAAGACCTAAGACCAAACTCTCTAGCCCTAGGGCCAAAGCTATAGCCACATAGTACAAAGCCTAAACCCTAGCCCAAAAGCCAATAGCACTAAGAGCTAAGCCTGAACCCTAAGCTCTAAGCCCAAAGTCTAAAGCTCAAAGCTTAAAGCCCAAAGCCATAAACTCTAAGTGCAGCCAACCATGGATTCCTCTTTGAGCTTTGAACACCATGGAGGGAAGTGCAAAGCCAAGGCAAGGGAGGAGCAGAAACCAGGTACAAGCCGGGTCTAGTTCAGGTTTAGGTCGGGGCCCATGGAGCATGTGCAAAACTGATCAGAATTCTCTCTCTAGTTTTATTTTATTCCTTTCTAATTTTGCAAAAACAATTATTTAGGGTTATATAGGTTTGGCATGGGTTTGGCGTGGGTTTCTATGGGTTTGGAGTGGGTTTTCTGTTTTGCATTGGTTTTTGCTTTTCAGGGCGTTTGAATGGCAGCCGGATTAGGGGGAGGGAGCCAATTTTGGGGACCACTCTTCCTTGGGGCCCCCAAATCAGGTAAATGTTGCGTGATCTTTTCCACCTTTCTTTTTGTGCATGCACCAAATCAGGTAAAGCTTTTGGATATCATCCGATTAGGTTGCCCCTATCTAATGTGAGAGAGGTTAAAGCCCTCTCATCCCTGAGCATTGTGATCAGTTTAGTTTTGAATCAAAAGATTGCTTTGCATCATCTTCTTTGGCCGGTTTTCTACCTCCAAGACTCGGTTCTCCGGTGAGTATTATCCGGCGACATTCGAGAGCATCTGTAACAACCCTCGTTTTGTTTTATTATTATTCTCTTTTAAGGAATTGTGACTTTAAGACGAAAGCGATTAAAACCTTTTTATGAAAAATGCTTAAACGTTAGAGTATTAAAGTATTGTGGCTATTAGCAAATTAGTAGGCTGAAGGTGATGAGGAAAATAATGTTTAAGAAGTATGTGGGATGATGTTATTCAGAAAGGTTGGAAAATTATATAGGTTCGGTCGACACAATTTGCAGTCTGTCGACATAGAATAGCTTTCGGGAGTTTATTCGGTCGACCGCATGGTCAAGCGGTCGACACCTTCAAGTTCGGTCGACATAATAGACGAGCGGTCGACATAGCATAACTTTCGGGAATTCATTATGTCGACATAAGTCGACTTATGTCGACATAAGTTGGATAAGTCAGCAAAATCAGCAGAATTCTGATTGGTGGACATAAAAGGAAAATTGATTTTAATTGATAAAGGGCTTTAAGTGGGTCTTGGCTGGCATTTCTCCCTCCCAACCACGATCTCCTTCCCCCTTTTCTCCCTAGGGTTCGTGCTCTAAATCAAAGGAGGGTGAGATTGAGATAGAGAAAGAGTTTTGTGAGGAAAAAAAAAGAGTGAGAAAGTGAATGCTTCAAGAGAAGTGAAGTGAAGAGCTTTGATATTTCGTGGAGGCTGAAGCTCAAGGTATCTTCATATCCTTTAAAGTTATTGTAGGTTCAATAATGATAAAAGGATGATGTTGGTTGGATTGATGGATAAAAATGAAGGATTTCAAGTAGAATGTTAGAAAATCAGTTGATTCTATGCAAGGTTAGGGTTTTTGAGATTCTGTCATATTGTAGCATGAATTTGAGTTTACAACCTTCATAAGAGTTAAAGTAGACTCTTAGAGAAATTCATAACCGTTTGAATCACTCAAATTGGAGCTTTGTAGACAAAGTTATGAATGTTACAAGTTAGTAGATGGAAACTGGGATAGCACCGGTCGACATATTATCAACCGGTCGACACAAAATAACTCTCTGTAAATGGTTTGGTCGACCGCTTGACCAAGCAGTCGACATATTATGCTAAGTTATGTGGACACATATAGGTTTATGTCGACCTAACCACTGTTCAAACAATGATTACCTTCTATTTTGTCCAAGTAAGTGAACATACGTTAGTTTTCTGAATTTGGTGTCTTCTAAGAAGTTATAGTAGACTCCTTAAGGAACAATTTGACTTCTTAAGTATCACAAATGGATCAATATAGAGGGAGTTATGAATTTTGGAAGTTATAGTGAAAATAGTTACTCATGGTGTAAAACTTATTCGAATGGTTTGACAATAAAGGTTCTCAAGCTTCTAGTGTGCATTGCTAAGTTGAAACCAAAGACATCAGAACTCAAGGTAAGTATGTGTTGTATGCTTTTGGCCTATTAGAGGTCTACATTGCAAAGGTTACGTATTTTATGACTTTTAATTGATGGCACCAATTTCAAGTCATTTGAGGATTTGTTGTGTGCCTTGTATTGATTGATTGATAAGTTTTATGAGTTTTCTTTATGGAGATGTTTA